>SZWC01007421.1:12729-69870 GCA_023375785.1 Penium margaritaceum
TCTCTCTCTATCTCTCCCTCTCTCTCTCTCTCTCTCTCTCTCTCTCTCTCTCTATGTGTATGTCTCCCTCTCCCTCCATATCCAAATACCATTCTCTTCTCCATCTTTTTCTCTCCCACCACAACTGCATTCCACCCTTGTGTCATGCACAACATTCTACAAACAAAAGAAAAAATTGACATGGATGGTTCTCTCAAACCTAGCACAAACATCTTGGCAAACCCTACACAACCTTCCATTGACAATATTTATATCCTGGGCTGAAGAAAATGGAGAAACACCAAACTTCCTTAAAACAAATTCTACATTTTGTTTTGTGCCTAGAACGTGAACCTACATGGTACGTGAATCAAATGTACAGATGAAACATTTGACCTCATCCCAATAAGGCTACAATATTTTGCAAAAAAACGTTCACTCATTAACATCAACAACTTGAAGAGCAAAATCTTCTCTAGCAATCACACCAAAGGGGAATGCATCGTCTTCCCTATTCATTTCCACCAAGTAATTCATCCATATGTGTAATGTAAAAGCCCATTAAGTCCACTGACACTGAGAAAATAACTTCCCAAACTTTCTCCTTTTCCAACACATCTCATGTAGCTATCAATTAGTTTTCAACTCCACATTCTCATTTACTCACACCATGGTGAAATTCCTACCAAAGACCAAGTTTGTCCTTGCCCTCCTTACCAACCTATCAACATTTCCTCCACAAAAAGCTCAAAGCATTCCATTTTCAAAACCCTCATTTTGAAATTTTTCCTTACGCCAGAATATTGTCTGTGCAACGGAACATGTGAATAACCAAACCCACAAGGATGTGCAATTTAAGATCATGAAGAAAGAATTCACCCTCCCCCTCTTATGTGGTTACACAATAGAAATCTTCTTGACCCTAGCATACTTCCACAATTTTTGTCATAACAATTACTTCAATATCAAGCAAAGAATAAACTCTTATACAAAGATACATCCTTCCTTGTACCCTTTCCATGCAACAATGGCATAAAGCATACTATATGAACCCATTCATGCACTTCAAACCCAAAAACATCATATTCAGTCCACGCTTACAAATAAACTTAACGTGTAATCATTAAAAAACTTCTCGTAAGCCAATATCTTGGTCTCACTTAAGGTTCCAACTCACCTAATTCTCTATAGCTAAGCCCAAAATGAGAGTTTACAAGACTAAACAAACCATATCAGAAGATAACATAGTTTAATTGCTTTACTTTAACAATTAATTATGAACATTCCTTGATTCACACAAGTATTTAACAAGGGTAAACTGATAAAATATACCCTCTTATGGACCGCTCCTTATGCAAAGCGATGCATCTTTCTCGCAGCCCGTGCCTTCCACTTGAAACCCCAGAAATTGGAGGCTCTTGTTTAACTTATGTTCCTTACGCAATACTCCTATTTGACACGTTTCACCGGCAAACTTGACGTCACGTTAAGTCCACTCATTTACATTTTCATTCTTTGCAGAAGAAATTATTCACATTGCTTTCATTGCATCAGCAATCTCCCCTTTGCACAAAACGTATTTGAAAGATATTGAGCCACCGCAGTCGATGTATCCATTTGTTGTTTGATGGGTACACAATGAAGCCAAAACCTCACGGTTCAATCTTAAAGCTTCTCTTGACTAGAATTCCTCTTATTGTGCCAAACTTTTCTTTATAACAATGTGGTTTGTGTCATTAGATTCCTAGAATGCAGTTCTTATAGGCGTGGTAATTAGCGTGCTTCATACTTGTCGCATTTGCCGTGACCTATGGCGTGAACCAAGACATAACTTTCAACAAGGAGTAGTTTACATGCAAACGTTGCCTGCGGATCAAGATATGTATCATCCCTCACCGTCACATAAATGGAATCGAATGTTTTTTGGGAAGTGTGTGCTAAGGGAGCACTTTTCAATCGTTGCCTCAAATTAAGGGAAGACGTCAAGTCGTCCACATGGATACCTTTGCCCATTCAACAATTCATATCCATCGCATAACACTAAAATCTTTCAATCTATCAATATTCTTAATTCTACTTTGTTGATTCTCTCAATGGACAAATGTAACAACCACAACTTCCAACACATTCTAAAAAAATTACAATTTCCCACCTCTTCCACAAAAAGGACCCCCGATGTCGAGAGGCTGGTTGTTCTCCCCATTCATTTTTCCAGTGATAAAACCGTAATATTCAAAAACCAACCCATCAAATAAACTTGTCTACAAGACCAAACCACACCCCATTCACAGTACTTTCAAAAATCCTTTTCTGCAAAATGTTCCCCACGCTAAACAAAACCCCTTGAACATGATTATGTAAATCAATACGACCACAAACATCAATTATCTTACACCTATGTGAACCAAAGTTTTTTAAAGAAAGCATAAACGAAACAATCTTCCCTTTAGCTTTACAAACATGCTCCTTTTCCATCACCTTTCTTTTTCTGTTTTACTTTCACCTAATCATTACCTTGACAACTTTCTCCAAAGAAAGGCCACTTAGAATAGTTCTCTCCCTCAAGGAAAAACATCAATGACAAGATAGACATAAGGTTACATTAAACACACAAAAACATACTACCTCAATTCATATGATGATACTTATAATCAAAGAATAACCAACCACAACATAATCCACAATAAAGAAACCTACTTACGTTTGAGCATAGATTTCGTAAGAAAAAAAGATGAGAGAAAATAAATCTACAACTTCTACTAAAAGTTCTCAATATGACATGACATATTTTCTAAAACGTGTTGATACATAACAAAGCAAGCCCCAAAACATCACGTCACATCCATCTGAAAAGCAATATTCCTAGAATGTCCCGAACAATCACCATCTCTTAAATTCTCTACATTCAACACAAGGCAAAATATATACAAACTGTCCCAAATCTTGCAACTCTACACTTCCTCTCTTGGAAGCTCGCGTACCAACTATTGGTTAGTGTCCCTTGTGAATACATTGACCAGCTACACTCTCCCAATAACTAGTGGCTATTTGTCAGTGTAGTTGGTCAATACATTGACCAACTACACTTGCCCAATACACTTTGGCCTTCTCAAGGGGGTCGAGTGTTAGCTCTCCATCCCTAAAATAGGCAACGTTTATTGATTGAGATTATGTGTTAAACTCATTGAACAATACACTAGTGTCCAATACACAATGAATACAACCGATGATCATCATGATAAACGACGCGCTTCACTGACCTAATACAAACTCCATCTTTCGAGGGGCGATGGATGGTGGTCTTTGGTATGTGGTGACCATTTGTGACATGTTCTACACACTAAAATCTTACTGCTACGCTCCATCAATATCATCTATTCTTAAGGCTCAATGATGTCCGTGTGGATTTTACCATGAAATTTGAGTAAACAAGTGTATTTTTTTTTCATCATAAAAAAAGGAATACAGTGCCCAATTTCACTCCCAATACGCTCTACCCGTAAGTGGGGGGTAAGGAGCCATCCCCACAAAACAAAACAAAGTATGTTACGTAAAAAATAATAATAAAAATGTGAAAATTGTTGGAGTGACAATACCTGCATTGAGGGACAGCTTCGGCGTGAAGGAGTTGGATCAAAATGCAAAGGTCTATGCATAAAGATACTAATTTTCATCTATAAAAACTCGGATGCGGCTCAGCCGAGAATTTTTCATGTGCAAGCCATATTTAATTCTGACATGGAGGTCAAAGGGGGGGGGGAAGCTAGGATATTTGATTGCTACATGCACACCAGGGTTGTGCATGCATGTTGGCTTAGCTTGGTCAGTAGTTGCATAGTGCAAGCAAGCAATGCAAGGTACTTGACCTTGACCAGTCAGGATGGGGCTACACTTGATTGGACTGATGGGACCACTTGCATCAGCGCGTGTAAGCAAGGCACTAGAGAATGGACCACTCTACATCAGGTGTTGCATGCTCGACTTAGCATTGCATTAACTACCACATGAGAAACCAAGCAAATGCATCATCTACTACATGCGCGATTCAATAGTTGCATGCAGAGCCAAGAGTGGGGTCTGCTCTGCGTCACCGACAACAAGCACGACATAGCAGCTGTGACCACGGCCAAGTTCCCAGCATTTAAGAAGCCTCCTTGAGGAGGAAGCTACGTGCCTTCGACTCGGAAGATTCCTTGAGGATGAGGTTACGACCTTGAAGTAGGACAATTCCTCAAGGCACAAGGCAGCTAGTCAACTTGCCAAGATCCCAATGTAAAAGCACACGGGACTCAATCAGCCTAACATCTCCAACAACTCTAACAACTCCTACACAACTTCAGTAATGACTCCATAAACTCCACATGTTACACAACCATTCCTTCTTTTCCACGCAACGCCTCAAACAAAGACTCTAAAACTGCTCTCTCATTTCAAGACCCATGCCAGCCTAGGTTGGTGGATGCCCCTCACTACTTGAAGACCTGACTACGTAGAAGAGGTGTCCAGACTACGCCCAAGCTTGGAGAGCTGCCTTGCTATAGCTTCCTCTCTTAATTTTGGTCATCTAAAAGCTAGGAGTTGCGTCAGCTCTACCTATGCAATGCTCATCGATTCTAGAAGGACTTTGTTCGAGTTCCCCTTTGTCGACCTAACAAGCCTAGCAGCACTCTACTAGCTTGGCTAGGAAGGTCAAAAAACCTCTGACAACCTAATCATTCTGGAAGTGGCTTGAAACGTGGAGAGGAGGCTCCCCTAAAAACTTGGAGGCCATTTCACTAAAATGTATGATGACCGTGCTTCGTCCCTTGCAATGACAGCCTTGATGGCCTAGTAAGGTGTTGCACCCTCGGTTGGGGAAGGTTGTGTCAGAGCATTAAGCTAAGCTGTGTTTTACCTTAAGCCATACTTGTACTTCATAATATTTTTCAATTATAAGTTGAATCCAAGTCTTTCACTTCCATACATTGGAGTACAGGGTTTGCTTGCAGGGCACAGAGATCTTGGTTAGGAGCAAGACCCCCTTGTTGCATGAGAGCACAAAGTGATTTTGTCACTACGGGCTCCTAAACACCCCAAGAAGAATGTAAAAAATTGTTCAATACAATAGAGAACCAAACCGATTATCATCACAATAATCGTTATGATAGTCTTAAAGGGGGAGTCTAAAGCACATGGTTACCGTTTTGACACATGTTTTACCCACTAAATGCAAAGTGCTACGTCACATTGACATCATTGATCTTAAGAGATCGACAATGTTGGTGTAATGTTTCACTATCAATGTTGAATACACAAGTGTATTTTTTCTAAGGTACATCATAAAGTAATGATCTCAACATAGAAACTCTCTCGATACACACTAGCCTTTTTAAGGGGGGTCGAGCAATCGTTGTCTTCCATCCCAAATAGATAGTGTATTTGGCGGAAACATGTGATAAAAATGGTACAATGTACATAAGTGTACGATACAAAGGTGAACATTGTCGTTATATCAACATCGTTACAAAACATTGTTGATTATTGACAATCAGAGGTGTTGGTATGTGGTTGTAACATTAATTTCGAATCCACAAGTGTGTTTTTGAAGGGTGCTTCATACCAAAAATGCACAGTCTCAGTAAACTCTTGCTTGCAAGAAGGGGGAGATCAAGCGCTAACTCTTCCCATTACGATCGCCTCTCCCAAATGGACAAAGTGTATTGGATGAGTAAATGTGATCAACATTTTCAAACTTTCACAAGTATACAGTATAGTTCACAAGAAAACCTATTGTCATGAAGATAACTGCCTTGTAAGAGTGACCAAATACACTTTTGGCTTTTGGGGTGGTGGGGAATTTCAAAGAGCTAAGAATGCTAGACAATGTTTCAACCATATCTTGAGAATGTGCTCAAAACAAAAAGGTGTAGTAGATCTCATTACCTTAGTAGCATGTGTTCCTTACTCGTATTCAAAAATGAATACAAAGCAAGTTTCGGTAATAATGATACGTCATCTAAGTGAAACACACTTTGCATTTTGTATTCTTTTAATCATTGTTTGTTTATGGAAACCAAAATCAGCTTCATATGCAGAATCCATAAAGTACTATATCATAACAAATTTTTTTGGAAAACACCGAGACAGAATAAAATACAACTATATTTTCAAGGTGTTTTCTTCAATAAACACTTCTTCCTTTCAATGCATCTTAATGTACGATATTTTAAAAGCAAAAAATCACAAAGACAACATCCATAGTCTAGCGAAAAGGTAAACAAGTAAGGTCAAACAAATGAAACTATCCCCCATGGACAGGTACCCTCTTAGACCATTGTGACCTCTTTATCTTACCAAAACATGCCTTGTGCACTATCTCTGCTATCTAAGAGGCCTTGTAATTAAAAAGTGCCTTTTCTTCCCTTTCCAAAGAGCTCCGTTTTCTTTCACCACTCACAAAAACGAGTGCAAGAGTAGGGTAACATTCCTTTTGTTCCGTGTACATAATGTGATTTGTTTCAATGCCCTTGTATGAACGTGACAGTATTTGTGCACATAAAAACACTTGAAAATTATTGTTCACATTTTTTAAATGACATGTGGTTTTATCACGAACATCTTCAAATGTACACCCAAAAGTAAACTAAATCAAAAATCAATTTACAACTCTTCAGAGACCATAACATGTATAAGACGACAAAACATGGCAAGAATATGATTTGTTGGCAATGACAAGAGTTTTGATCAATAAGTAATTGGAACGCAAAAGAGTAGTGTCTGAATACATGTGTTAAATCATAGTAGGATTAACACATTGATACATTATCCTAACGTCTTGTTCTCTTTTGACTTGACCGATCTTATCAATCTAAAAATTAAACTATGTGGGTGATATAATGAAAATCTTTACAGAACAATTTGTAATACAATTGGCAAAGGGACTAAATACTTGAAACTTATGCCAAAAATGTTAACTTTGAACTTTCCTTGAGAAATAAATTTGTGAATCATATGTTTTTGAGAACTAAATTTGAAGGATGGTCAATATATGTGAAGCCTTTTCACAAGGAGAAAAAAAGACATCAAATCCTGAAACCCTTTGTTGCTATAGATTCAGCTAAATGGCTGAAAACCATCCTTCATGGAATGCCAAAAATAGGTAGCTCACACATACAAAACATCTTGATTGCTTTCAAATGTTTTGGATGCAAATATTGAGGGGGGGGTAGTTATCGATAAGACAAATATACAAGATATCAATGAATAATTTGCGTTATTAGAATTCAATAGAAGAGTTGATTTGAAATATTTTCTGCAATCCTCTATCCATTATTTTCATTCACAGCTCAAATACTATACTCAAATATTATTATTAAAACGGCACCTAAATAAACCATGCAACGAACCAGAATCATGTCATTCTTAGGTCCTTTCATCAGATTAGGCCATATTACATTACGTTTTCTCAACCAACATGTACTACTTCAGGAATAAACTAAGTGCACATACTCATCATGAAAACATTTATTTGAAATTGTTTTCATCACAAGGAAATCATACTTGAATAAGAATATGTTGCAACAATCAAAGTAAGAAATACAACTACATTAGGTTTTATAAACATCACACCTTACCCTTTTGTAAAGTTATTTATTTAACGTTCACTAAAAAACATTAAACATACCATGAAGATTCATTTAAAGACCGAACCTTTTGAATAATCATCGATTTGTCATGTATCTATCATCTAATAATTGAATTGCAAAACTTTTCATCAAATTTATGAAAATAAGTATTCAAATTGGACTTTGAAAATGGACCTTTGCCTAGGTTGAAGATTATATTCTAGAAAATTCCGTGCATTCTTTGTCTATAAATTCAATCCCAAAATACTTATAAAATGCACAAAAAACTTCAATGTTTGCAAAGTTATCATATTAAACTTCTTCATAGGAACATCAATGTCTCGTCATAAACACATTGTATCTACTTAATCAAATTAAAAATTTATTTGAGAATTATAGAATGTGTTCTCACTTTCGAACAACATTGATGATAGTGATCAAGACAAACACCTCTTTCTTCTTCTATGATGACCTTGTGCAATGATCACACAAAACAATAATGAAATTAGATGTCAAATTTCATGTATCTTTTCTTTACGGATACAACACTAGCTAATTTGATTTTTCCATTGCATCAACCTCTTTTAAAATTTTAAGTTACAAATTACAAATACGGATATCCAATTTTTGAGATTTGGAACAATTTCTACATGGAAATTGACACAGTAAAGAACAAATGTTATTATTTCTCTTAATCAAAAACATATCCTACAATGAAACATCGGAACACATTGGATGTCTTGAAGGATACATTATAGATACTACAAACGTTTGCAATTTCAGCCCCATTTTGTCCCACCAATAGTGCTTTATGAACTTGTTCTAATTCTTACTGGTTTGCAAGTGGCCTCCTGGACTTGTATTGTGGCATTCTTCAATAAGCATGCGCCGTAGATCCTTAACTTTGGGGAAGATGACTTGATTTAAACTCTTTCTACGCCAATAGAGGCATGCGTAGTGGACCTTTGTGGTGTCATAGAATCCGTGCTCCTCATAGCCACGTGCAAAAAACTTTACCACGTACTGGTACACTTGAATCTGCAATGTGTTAACCTCCTCATGATCAAGCTATCGGCTTAGTGCATCTCATAGATTTGTCTTCTAGGGCCATTACTTGATTTCATACTCAACGTTTGACTCAAGGTACTCCATCCATCGAGCTTATCTTCGACTAATGTTTGGCTTAGTTTTCGGGGACTTGAGGGCGTGGTGAAGCACACATTTCTAGCGCTCCACAGAAGAGCGCCACGTCTGAAGGCATGGATTACTACATGAATTTCTTTCTCATGCATATCATAGTTGAGCCCTACCTCCTAAAGCTTTTGTAACATGCACACAATATGTTGTTCTCTTCAGCTGTTGTCTTTTAAAAGGACAGCATTGGTGGCATCCATGGCCATTATGTAGTTCAACGTCAGAATCGCCATTTGTAGGGTTGGCATTCAGGTTAGATATTCACATAAAAACGTGAAAGCTTTTTATTCGCTGTCTCTATAATTACACTTGGGATTTTTGCTGGTGAGGTCAAAGAAAAACCTACCTCTCGGACATAATCCTTCACAAGCTTTTGCTACTTATTGTAAAATCCAAGAAAACTTTGTTCGTCTCGTACGTTTCTTTTGGTTGGCCACTCCACCACTACATATAAAATATTTGAGTCCATGGATATCCATCCACAGCCAATAATGTGACCAAAAACTATAATCGAGCATTGATAAGAGTGAAATTTCTAGGACTTGTTGTAGAACTTCTCGTGCTCAAGGACTTTGAGCATTTGTCAAAAAGATGAAGATGTTTCATTAGAGATTACATATGCACAAGGATGACGTCGATTACATCATGACATCATTGTCAAAATATGGGCTGAAGATATTGTTCATTTCTGCCTTGAACATTTCATAAGCGTTTGTGATTCCAAACAACAAAATCGTACACTCAAAGTGTTCATAACGCGTTCAAAAGTGAGTTTCGGCAACATCCTTGTGATCAATACAAATTTGGCGATAGCCCCATTGTTGAAAGAATATGTTGAAAACTCTTACTCCACGTAGTTGGTCAAAAAGCTTGTCTGCTTAATGTAGAGGTTATTGCCTCTTCATTTTGATTTTGTTGAACACTTTTTAGTCCACTCACATCTTCATTTTGCTAATTTTTCTTTTCATGACAGTAGTGGTGCGGCCTCTTGGGATACAAACAATCAAATGAACCCCTTAATTAGCATATCATCCAAGTGTTGCTCAAGCTTTCTAATTTTGTGATCACTCATCCATTACGTTCCCTTGAAAATTGGTTTGCTACCACGTTTGAGCTTGATTTGGTGGTTGACCTCGCACTGATGGAGCTTGCGCAGAAGTTACTTGGGGAACACTCCAAATGATTTCAAGAGCAAGCTGAAATCCTCTCGTCCTTAGGTAAATTTTTATGTTGATAAGGCTGACGAGGTTGATGTGGCAAATGATTTAGCTTTGAAGACGAATTCAATGAATGTGATGCTCAGATCAACATTCACCAAGCACATTGGAACGTGTCTCAGTGTCAAGCATTAGGGTAGCTTGTCATCATTGCTCACATGCGCTAAATGATACACAGGTCATGTCGTTTGTCGCATGTTGGCTAGATTTTTACGATGGCATGAGCACCAAGAATATGTGCTACTCGTTGTGTTTGATGTAGACAAGGTTGCTTCTCTAATCCACTTGTAGATTTTTTTTGTACAAGGAATCTCGCCCAAGGATCACCTTGTAGACGCTCGTTCAGCAATATCTCCAAAGGATTTTGTTCTGTGATCCTTCATCTTTAGTCATAATGGTTGCTTTAATCAACAATTCCGATGCCATTTGTCAAATTGTTTTTCCCTCACAAGCTCCACGTTCATGCTTAAAACCTAGCGTTTACATGAATTGATCAAATAAAAAACTAAAAGATGCACCTCCATCAAGTAATGCCAAAAGTGTTTTCTACTTTTGTAACCCCTCCCTTGCACTCTCAACATTATCGCAACTTTTTTGTTCTAGTATACCTCGTCACATGTTGTGATCTCAAGAACCCACATTTTTGTAAATCGTGGCCATTTAAGAGCTTGGCCACGATTTGTCTCGTCATGTATCGCTTTTCCTTATCATGCAAGATCGGCGTAGGTTGTGCTCATTGCTCACGTGCACTAATTGCTGCAATGGTCATGTGGTTTGTTGCAAGTTGGATAGCTTTTTCTTGTTGCAAGAGTAGGAAGAATATGTGCTACTTGTCGTGTTTGACTGAAATAGAGCCGCTACTCTAATTGACTTGTGGATTTTGTTCTTACGAGGAATCTTGCTTAATGATCACCTTGTAGTTGTTCATTGTGTAACATCTCCAAAACGTTTTGTTCTATAGATCCTTGATCTATGTTCATAGTGGTGGCTTTTCATCCACAGTTGCGATGTCGTCTGTCGATGGTTTTTCTTTCAAAAGCGCCACGTTCATGCTTACAACGGAGCATTTACATGAATTAATCAGAAACAAATCTAAAAGATGCACCTCCATCTGGTAATGCTGGTAGTGTTTTTCGGCTTATGCAACTCCTCTGTTGTAGATTCAACATTACCGTAAGCTATTCGTTCTTATATACCTCATCAATTTTTCATATCTCAGGAATTTTATGCTAGTTTTTTCACAAAAGTAAGTGTTTCATCGTCTGCTCTTGCCCTGAGCCCTTTCTCAACTCCCCTCCTTACTTATGGTTTTGCCGGGGAAAGATCAATGCGAAGTGTTTGATGTTTTTGTAATAGAAGTAGACTCATTGATCTCCATGTTTCTCAAAGCCAATGACTTCCATCGAAGTCAAGTTATCTAGATTCTAAACCAAGTGCCCCGTGCTCCATATTGGTTGATGCTATACATGGAAGACTTAGGATAACTTGAGCTTTTAGTTGAAATCCGCAAAGTCAAAGCATTCAGCAGTTGCAATGATTNTTTTCACAAAAGTAAGTGTTTCATCGTCTGCTCTTGCCCTGAGCCCTTTCTCAACTCCCCTCCTTACTTATGGTTTTGCCGGGGAAAGATCAATGCGAAGTGTTTGATGTTTTTGTAATAGAAGTAGACTCATTGATCTCCATGTTTCTCAAAACCAATGACTTCCATCGAAGTCAAGTTATCTAGATTCTAAACCAAGTGCCCCGTGCTCCATATTGGTTGATGCTATACATGGAAGACTTAGGATAACTTGAGCTTTTAGTTGAAATCCGCAAAGTCAAAGCATTCAGCAGTTGCAATGATTTGTGGAGAATCGTTGGTGAAGTCGTCAATAGCAATTGCCCTGCGAATATATCCTTTGTAGCCATTATTGAGGACTCATCCTCTATGANCACAAAAGTAAGTGTTTCATCGTCTGCTCTTGCCCTGAGCCCTTTCTCAACTCCCCTCCTTACTTATGGTTTTGCCGGGGAAAGATCAATGCGAAGTGTTTGATGTTTTTGTAATAGAAGTAGACTCATTGATCTCCATGTTTCTCAAAGCCAATGACTTCCATCGAAGTCAAGTTATCTAGATTCTAAACCAAGTGCCCCGTGCTCCATATTGGTTGATGCTATACATGGAAGACTTAGGATAACTTGAGCTTTTAGTTGAAATCCGCAAAGTCAAAGCATTCAGCAGTTGCAATGATTTGTGGAGAATCGTTGGTGAAGTCGTCAATAGCAATTGCCCTGCGAATATATCCTTTGTAGCCATTATTGAGGACTCATCCTCTATGAAGCCCCTGCCAATAATAATTCTACACAAACAACGCGTGTACTCCTTCACTAAGGACGGTTGCTTTAGTCATTGGAGCCAAAAGCAAACCCAAATTTCCCTCTTTAGCTTGTCGCGTTGAGCGTTGAGTGCATGGGTGAACTCAAACCTGTTGGATGGGGGAGCTATGAATAATTTCTAAATCACTTGAACCCACTCAATAAATAGTACACCTAGTGTCCATGATGTGGTAGCCCTTCAATCAACGCCTTAAGCAGCATGCTACTATTGGATGGCCATGACATTGGCCCACCTACTTGAAGCCATGTCCTCCAAAAGTGAAGCTACAAGGCTTAGCTTTTTTTTGTTGGAGTGAACCTTAGCAACGGTAAAGTAAACCTCCAAACTTGTGAAGAATATCCTTATTATCCTTCCTTTGGGGTTAGCTAATCGAATGGCAAAGGAAGTCTTGGATGAACTGAGGCCTTGTTGATGTGAAGTTGATCAAAAAGTACCCCTTATCGTGCTCTCACTTTGTGGATTTAAATATTTTACTACGGCGTTTGTTTGAAGAATGTACATGAAAACGCTTCCATCTGCACCGAGTAAGTGTACTTCATGATTTTGTCACATGTCAATGGTGGAGTCGTATTGGTTAGTGAAGGAAGTGAGATTAGCATGTCCAAAATACAAAGCTCTAAATTGGTTTGCCAATCAAGGTGCCAAATATTATCTCATCATTTCCCTCGTTAAGGTAGCAAATCCTTTGCAAGGTTCTTTCAGCCATTATCGGTGCCCTCGTTGGTTACTACTACTTTCGTCGGGTGCGCTCACCTCGTGCGCACACTTCATAATGAGGTCAATGAACTTCTATAGTGGAGATGTGCTTAAATACATGTGCAAGTCTCCCGTCGATTGAGAATATTTGTTTTGTGCCCCACGTGGGCCAATGCGCTTGTGTACCTATGGTTAAGCAAGTCAAAAGTGAGTTGCTTCAAAATTGAAAAGAAGGCACGTCACCTTGTGCAAGAGTGGTGTCATTTGGGTACTTTTCAAAAGCAGAGATTATGCTTTGTTTGTAAGTGACAAAACTCGATTATGTTAGTACAATATGTGAGAAGGAGAACATGATGCTTGGTTTATCTTTTGGGTTTGTAGCGCTTTGTGTAACACAACAACGAGACTCGATTTGCAGGCTTAAGACGTCCTTCTTTCGTTTGAAGGGAGGTTTCAAAACCAGATTTGAAGTTTGCGAGATTTCTCATAGTCGCTCAAAAGAACCTCATATGTAGTTTATAAAAGTCGAGGATTGCTTAAGATGTTTTGTGGAGAGTTTTGAAAATGACCTGAAACGTAATCATTAACACGCAAGGATTCCAGTGTATATCAAAGAAGTCCATCCAAGCACGAAAAACGTTGCCATGACAGTTTGAATGTAGGTTGGGATCAATGGAGTAAAAGTTACGGCGCTTCTTGGTTTGAGCCTAGTGTGTGCCATTACCATAACAGTCCATGTGTGGCACTCATCCATCATTGGTGTTATCAAACTAATCATTACATGATGCCCTAGTGCTTCATAACGTTGTTGTAAAACATTATTGGGGAAGACTAAATAACCAATACGATTACAAGAAGGAATTTGTTTTTGCTAAAATAAATACATTTTGATAATTTTTTCTTGGTTTTTCTATGATGTTTTCTCAAAGAGGTAGAAATGTTCATGTTTTCAGCCATTGTTTAGTGGTATCCAAGGCCATATGAGTGAAAAAAACGTGTTTTCCACATCATCATGGTGTAGTTTCCACTGATTTTTGTATACAAGTCACAAGGGAAAGGACCCTTGTTAGTGAGATCTTTGGGTGATAAGTAGTGTAGCATGTACAAAAGTAGAGAAGGGTTCGGAACTTTGGACAGAAATCTTGACGTTTACAAATTACAAGTATGGTACGTGGGAATCCTAGGCAAACAAGGCTAGCACAACTCCTAGCCCATAAAGGGGCAACGCCTTGCTACACCTTGTAGGCTATCGTGGCAAGGGTCTAGGCGCAGTCTCTTGGTTGACCGGCCTCTAGGAAAACCTCCATCTAGGCCGGCAAGCCTACTTAGGCTTAAATGGGCCTTCGAGGGATCTCCAACAGTGTCTTGGTCTGGGCTACAGAGTGTGAGGCTTGAGCAAAGCTGAATGCTTACAAAATGTTGAGATGGATGTGAAATGTGAGGAGCTTGCCCTTTTATATATGTGGACCTGGCAAATCGACTAGCTAAAGGGGAAGCTTCCTTCGGGTGGTTCAAGTATGCTGCCTCTTGGGGAAAGTTCCTTCAGGTGAGAGTTGTTACTAGCATCCTTGCAGATTTAGGGAGAAAATTCCTTATTCTAAAAGCGTCATCAAGTGTACAAGTGCAATTTCCCCAGGCATGTGCTTGCTCTTTACCCCTTTCTCCGACCATCGTTGATCGTGCCATGTTGCTACATCAAAATTGTTGATGAAGGGCCTCTTGAAGGTTGTTTCAGATTGGCCCATGGAGGTAGAAGGGACGAGGCTCCATGCATGGTGATGGTGATGTAGTGTGGATGTCATGCCAAGGGTGCATGGGTCTTGCCTAGTCTAAAAGAGCACTCCTTGATGAAGGTAGCTGTGCAATGTTGTGTAGTAGGTAGCTCACCTCCTTGATAAAGCTAACTAGAGGCATGCACAACCCCCTTGTGCATGCAAGCACATTATATTGCACACCACAACCTTTAGGCTGCTTCAAGGGTGGTTTCCACAATTTATCCAGCATGTACAAGACAGGATTTGTAATAGACGTGGATCCAAGAATTCCCCGTAAAATTCGTAACTCTCCGAATAGTGCTCCAAATGTAGTGTCGTCTTGACCATATCGGAGCTTGTAGCCAGTGTAGCAATCGCATCCCTCATCATTTGCATTGTATTGAATTTCATTCAAATAAATATTTTAAACAACAAACTTAGATTACAGGTTGCAAGCTATTCAAAACAACAAGTTTATAAAGCACTAAGGTATCATGAAGCAATGCAAATATGTGGAGTACGTTTGTTAAATTATGCCTTTCTTTCATGGTAGGATTTCCTGAAATTTTTATGTCTCTTAACAATTCTACAAAGTAATGACACTTTTTTCATCACATTCATCTGGTAAACATCTTCTATTGATAAATAAAAAAATTGACACTTGGTGCATTGATTCAACCGGTGAAATTTTCAATGTTACCTAAAAAATGATTTAAATTGATAAACCGTATTATTTAAATGTGTTATTTACTTCTACTCTAAGCAATTGTTCAAGATGAAATTCAAGTTTTCATTCAGGACATACGATTTTTAACTTAAGAAATATTAATCAATTGAGGAAAAAATGTTTTAGTGTATTTCTTTATAAAGACTTGTATTGAAAAATACAACTTTTTCATCTTCCTCGAGTGTAAATGTGATAAATGATTGATTATGTTCAATTTCAATAATTTATGTCCGTGAATTGATTAAAGATCATGAGAAAGATAATGGATGCACTTTGTAGATGACTATGCCTAACCTAAAGTAATCACATGATAGTTTCCATCAACTCATGGATGATTTTTTCCATGAAGTTACATTAAACTATCTAACATAATGAATGATCATAAAAGTTTAAAATGTGACTAAGGGCCTTGAATACTTGTCTCTAATGTTTATGCAAGTACCTCCGTTTTGCTATGTTACTTTTCCTCTTCACGCATTTTGATGAAATTTATAGGTTGAATAAATCATTTTAAGGTCACCTAGTTTACGCCCATGTTTTTTCATAGAATGTTTTATAATTGAGCATGAAATCAATCATGCAAAATGTTTCAATGGGGCTGTTTTACTCTTCTTAGAAATTTCCCTTTAGGAAAAATTTGACTGGGAAAAGAGATTACATGGAAAAAAAATCAAAGTGATGTTCCACTTACACTTACATTTCTACAATATGATGAAAATTTACAATACATACTTTTAATTTGTATTTTCTTTCCTGAAACATTTTTTCTCAAGGTATTCAGCCCTTTTGTATTTTTTTATTGGTTGAAGTTCCTTCCTTTCGTTGGGAATGAGAATGAAGATGTTTTGTATCATATCATAAATGGGGGCATGGTCAAATTCATGAGAAAAACAGGAATTAGCTACATAATTGGTCTTTAAATTTATAGAAGGTTTTATGGTGGAATCTAAATATTCATTATAAATTATTTTTGCTTTTGGTAATCTTGGTGGATTGTTGTTTTACTTCTTTTTTTTATCGAAATAGAGGCCCAAATAATAATCATCAAAGGATAACGAGAAAATGCTCACTTCAACCACTTTTTGTTGAGAAGAAATAAGTTCTGAATGGTTAGGATTTTCAATAGTAATTTTTGAAAGCATGCATTCTACTCTCAATATTTTCACACGGGATAGGCACGTACAAATGGAAGGATTGGTGATGTACTTTCTTTATAGAAGAAGGTGTCAAAATTGATGAGAGGGAAATTCATGAAATGATTGAATTGCATGCCAAAATGTTGATCGGAGAAAACAAAGATAGCAGAATGCATCATCAAGAATTTTCTGGATGATGTTTGGATAGTTGTAGGTGTTATTGTGGATGTGTTGTGTCCCCTTGCGTTTGTGATGTATTTTATGAAATATCTTTACAGAATGTTCAATATCATTCAATTTTACACGGTACATAAAGTAAAAGCCACGTCATAATTTACAGATGATAACTCCTTTTGTGAAGTGGGTCAGATTTGAAAGTCCTCTGGTATTCTAGTTCAGTAATAAAAGCAGTTCATGTGTTAGGAAGTGCAGCACTGTCTAGTTTCAGAGTTGCATGGTTTTTGATTGATTCTTCATGTATTGGTTGTCGTTTTGAGCAAATAGATTTTTGATAAGCCAACCTTTGGGGATCGTGCCGGTTACTGCCAGCCTGGCTGCGCGGCATCGCGTTCACCTGTTGCGATTGGGGCAAGCCTGGGAACGGGAAGGTAGGGTGCTATAATGGTTTTGGAGGTTTGGTGGGGAGGTGGGATGGTCTTGTGGATGGATTACAGGGTCCGTTTTTCTGTCGCGTTTCGGAGCTTCTTGTTGTGATACCGGGAGCGAATACAATGGTTAGAAAAGAAGAATGGACAAAAGTCAGGATATCCGACAGAATTTGCTGTGGTAAGTTTTCACGAATGTTGACTGAAAACTTGTCGATTCCATTAACTGGTCACGTTACGTAAGCCGCCCGACCGATGCAGCAGACGAGCATCAGAACCACGTACATTCTACGTTTGACAATTGACTAACCACGATGGGGACATCGTGACGTTCGATTAAAAAGAATGGGCTCCTTGCATCGGGGAAATAAATGATATAATTTACGGTTTTGTTAAACGCTGAGCGATGTTGAATCCATTACATCTGGTTGGCGGCAATCTCGATGAGTGCATCCAACCTCTGCAAGGTTTTGTATCTGACATTTGCGAACACAAATGGGTACTCTACATGTTTCCAGTAACACGACCAATCTGACCCGGTGGCCATGGTCTTCAGAGGCGACAGTTACTGTAGAGCGACGTGCAGTTTTGCC
The DNA here is from genome assembly GCA_023375785.1 of Penium margaritaceum. Taxonomy (NCBI): domain Eukaryota; kingdom Viridiplantae; phylum Streptophyta; class Zygnematophyceae; order Desmidiales; family Peniaceae; genus Penium; species Penium margaritaceum. Next base: position 30,612 of record SZWC01007421.1, read on the forward strand.
TGCTTGGCAGGCAACCGCCTCAGTCCCTGAGCGGTTACTCGCGCGTTGTCATCAGGGGAGATCGTAACGGAGCTTTCAAAAAGCAAAACGGTTCTTCCTTCATCAAAGATAATGGACGCTGGTACGATGCCAATTCTTAAGCGTCGCGCAAACGTTGCACGGAGAAGGAGAGGTCGGTGATCTTGCTTCTTTTCCAAAGTCAATTTTGCTTTCCTCTCCTCAGACAGGCCAAACGAGCGTAGTCAGGGTGTTGCCAGACAATTCTAGCTGGGCCGGAATAACCATAGGGTTCGGTCACGATACATCCAGTTTTCGGAACTATATAACTCATTCGCCCGTCGTCGAGCGAGAGATGACCTAGCTACCCATCTGACGCCGCGACCGCCAGGTCAGTAACAAGGAAAACAGAAAAAAATGCATGGCGAGACCACATGCCATGCGCTGACGACGCATGGTATGCGACGCCCTCCTCTAGTATCACAAACCCTTTCGTTGAAGGGTTTGTGATGCTAGCGGGGGGAGGTTTGTTTAGAGTTTGAGGGGAGTTCGAGACTCCCCATGCGTTGAAAGGGAACTTGCTGGGCCCCGCTACCGCGGGGCCCAGCAGGAGCCCGTGCAAAAATAAAACCCTAAAACCTCGAATGTAATTCGGGGTATGGTTTGAATACGGTTTGTGTGTTAAAATAATAGGTTTGCGTTTACAAAAAAATATCCAAAACGAAAGAAGGGCGTTTTCGCTCGATCGCAAGGGAGCGATGACCGCTTTGTGTTTTTTTTTTTTGTCACGCAAACCCCCCAGTTCGATGTAGGGTTTTATGTTTGGCGCGGGCAGAGCCCGCGCCAAACATACAAAACCCTAAATCAAAGTGGAGGGTTTGCGTGACAAGAAAAAAAAAAACGGTCATCGCTCCCTCGCGATTCTCGCGTGGGAGTGATCTCCGCATTCAGGATTTTTTCATGCTCGCTCGTCGACGCATGCCGCGAGCGAGCATGATTTTCGACCGGGCTTTTGAGAATTTTTTTTTGCCGCTACCGGGCGGATCAGAGTCACACATTGCGTTTTATGGGTATCTGAGCTATTTGGCCCATAACCATATACCCCTCGTCTAAGACAATAGACCTGATCCCCCACTCGCTCGGAACAAGAAACTCCATTTGCATCTACGACAGAATAATAAGCCCGATCCGACCCTTCTTCGCAGCAAAAAACCTAAAATGCCTCTTGTACACAACGCAAGTTTGCAGGCGTAAAAAATCAACGATACACCCTTTTTACACCTTTGTGTAAAAGGTTAGCAATTCGACGTTGCATGGATCTGGTGTCAACATGATGACATCACATGTTTTGACCGAACCATTGCAAACTCCTCAAAGGAAGGGTTTGTGGTTTTTCGTAAGTGGTTTGCAAGGAGTTTGCATGGGGGTCCGAGACTCGCCTTTTGTTAAAATAGAACCGGAAAGTGCCCACGAAAGAATAAACCCTGGAACCCTGGATGTAATTAGGGGATGGGTTTGTCTTGTTATGCCGAACGCAGTTTAGATGGTGAATAGATAGAATTTACGAGGCAGAACACGGTGTAGAGTTTGGGAAGCTTGATAAATTCATAAACAACAGTGAGTGTACTTCGATAACGATTGTTGGAATGACCGAACATATGTGTACGAGTGTCGAGTTATGAATGAGGCATAGTCCACGTCGTTGGGTCAATTGCCAAGCGACGGATGTGGAGTCCCGTCGTGAGTGGTCATATTCGAGAAGGTACACTGAGAAATCGGGATTCTTTGAGAACCGATGGTGAAGATGGGAGATGCATCTTCACAAATCCAGATTCGTCTCGATGCGTCGAGAAGTCAACCGAAAGGTCGTGATACTGTTGGTTGTGTCTTTCAAACACGCAAGTGACCTCTTGATTCCATTCATTCACACACCATCATTGTAGGTAACTAAGCAAAAGCAAAGCTCTAGGCGCACACGTCATGCATCATTGGCGTCTCTAATAAACTTCCTAGAACCTTCTTAACCGGTTGCCACTTAACCAAGCGTCAGCACTCAGTCAGTGTGATGACAGTCGCAAGCAATGCACGAAACTGCACGGGTTTGGGTAGGGACACGTTCAGAGTGCCAGGAAGTTCAAATATGAATGTAATTGCAGAGAGAGTTAGCAAATGACAAATTCACAGCGTAAATACCTGCCGCAACGCACGACAGGTGTCGCACGCGGGAGTGCAACGTCTGTCCTAGAACAGGCCCAAAAACACTGTTTTGGCCGTAACTCCGCGCAGACAAATCAGAATGCTACGCCGTCTGAACCTAGAGATGCAGCATCTCCAGCCGGACGCTACGACTGGTCACACGCATAAGTCTGGCACCCATTGGTGGACAGAAAATGCAAAACACATAAATCGGGCTCAAGAGGCAGTCCACCGAGAAAACTCTAGCGTCTGCAGAAAAAACCGCAAAGCACCCTGGCAAGCACCGAGGGCGTTGTGGCAGCTGCTAGTGGATGGAGCCACCACTCGTCGGCGCTCCAGTGCCAGCTGTGTCCGCATCAAGGATAGGCTGCAGAAAACTTGCAGGAGGTCCGAGACAGCATCCACGACGCTGGCACAGTCATCGATTAGCTCTGAGTGGGTGGTCCACCACCTGCCGTCGCGCTTGTGTCTCTGGGGTCCGCATCCGGGACCATGTCGTCGCTCTCTCCTGTAGCGCTGCTCTCCTTCGGTCGTGACAGGTGGAAGCCACACACACCAACACTCCCCCTGGCTGATAGAACTGTCAACATAACGATGTCTGAGCGAAGGCAAGAGATATGGCTCAAGCAACCAAGCATAGCGAGCACTGATCAAGCATATGACAGCATATGGTCTCCTCGTGACAATGGTGCATCCCACCAAATGCCCAGGTCTCGACCATGCACGAAGTCAATCACACACCTACGTGTCAAACATCATGCAAGAGAGACAAAGAAACAAGGTCTCCTCGTGACCTCGGAAAATTTCTCCTGGTGTCCGGGTCTCGACCACATCATGCATGCATCATACATAACACATGTAGGCAATGGGTCTCCACGTCACACCGGTAGAACTCAACAGGTGCGCGGGTCTCGACCAGCATAACCTTGCATGGATCATACATAACACATGAAGGCAATGGATCTCCACATCACACCGGTGAAGCTCACCAAGTGCGTAGGTGTCGACCAGCATAACCTTGACCGTAGCATCGTGCCACATCCCAAGTAACCTCGCTGTCCTCAAAAGGATGTCAGGCCAAAGTCCACATACCAAGAGTCAGCCTGGTGGAAGATTAGCGCGAGCTCGGCAATGCTCACTTCCATTAGAGGGAGTGGCCACTATTTTCAACACGCGATGATTAGCTGTTGTGTGCCTAAAACATGAGAGAGAATACTTGGAAAGTGCATGCCTCCACATACCCTCGTGGTTGATGTTGCACCATGTTTTACTGTCGTGCATGTTCTGATAGTTATGTAGCTTATTGCATTTGGGTGCTGATCCTGTGAGGCCACACTCTCAGTCGCTCGGAGGGTGTGAGAGACCACGACGGCTTTAGCCGACTTGTTCGGTTCGACCCCGGAGTGGCGGCCGGACCCCATGTCAAGCTATTCCTGTGGGTGGCCAGGTGGACCAACTTCTTAACGCGTGCTAGCTTGTTACTCGCACCACTACTCTCTCTCTCTCTCTCTCCCTCTCTCTCTCTCCCTCTCTCTCTCTCTCTCTCTCTCCCCCCCCCCCCCCCCCCCCCCCCCCCCCCCCCCCCCCCCCCCCCCCCCCCCCCCCCCCCCCCCCCCCCCCCCCCCCCCCCCCCCCCCCCCTCTCTCTCTCCGTTCTCTTATGGTTTTCACCAACTCCTTGCTCCACAAGTCGCCATGGATGTTGTGTGAGTGTACCCAACGTGATAGAGAGGGTGTATTGGCTTCTTGCCGCTACCTACAAATACTTCTGTCGTAGATTCGCAAGAGTGGTCAGAGTTGTCAAAAGGTTCTCGAGGTTTCACTAAAGACGAGGGCAGTTGGCCGGTTTGCCCTCGGCCGGCGGAGTGAATCTCGAGGTCTTGCGACACGGTGGGATGTTTGTGTAGTAACAGAAAATTTCCACTTGGAAAGATTAGGGACTCGTGTACGCGTGGTATGTAACACTACCCCCCATTTTAGACGCGACGTCCCGGCGCGCGCATTGAAGTGGCCCGGTGATGGTGATTCTTGCCATTGATGAGGTGATCAACGTCTCAGAAGTTATCGTAGGGTTCCCAGCTGTTATGCGCGGCGTCGTAGCCGTGCCACTTGACAACATATTGTGTTGTCTTGCCACGTCGTCCATGGCCAAGGATTTCCTCGAAGACGTATTCTGTGTCCTCGTTGACTAGAACGGGAGGAGGGGGAGGGACATCCATGCCAGGGAAGTTCTCTCTGGGGTCTCGGTAGTGCTTGAGTCTGCTCATATGGAACACTGGATAAACTTGCATAGTGTCTAGGAGTTTGAGTCGCGCAACCACGAGGTTTTGCATGCACTTGATCTGAAACGGTCCTAACCATTGGGGTTTGAGCTTTGAATATTCGGCTCCATAAAGTTTGATGTGGGTTGTACTAAGGATGACTTTATTATCGGTGGCAAAAACATCGTCGTTGCGATGTCGGTCAGCTCCTGGCTTCATCGATCCTTTTGTCTTTGCGAGGGCCTGTCGTGTTTCTTGCCAGATGGTGGTGGAGTCGCGACATCGGACATCAACCATGGGAATGTTGCTTCGGTTATTTAGTCCTATAGGAAGGGCTGCAATTTCGCGGTATTGAGTATCGCGGTACTCGAGTATTGCGGTACCAAAGCACCACGGTACAGATACCGCGGTATCATAGTTTGTGGCAGCTCATTACCGATACTGGTACCGGCACCGCATTACCGATGGTATTGGTAAAGAACCGTGATATTGTACAAGTATCGCGGTACACGGTACACCAGTGTCTAAAACACACATTGCACCATGGTACCAAAATGTGTACCGCGGTACTTAATGCCCTAACGTTTTTCTGACACCAAAGATTAATTCTAAGCTGAACAACTTAGATCAGTAACAGATTTCATGACCTTGGAGCTCAAGTTTTTATAATTAAAAACAAAGGATGTACCTTTACATGATAGTCACTTGGGATATGGAGATGTTTAGGTGGAGTAAATGTTAGGGGACAAGAAACGAGGGAAGGGGAGGAGGGTGAAGTTATGAGGAGATACTATAGTTGAATACAATGGTGTCTCTTATGTTTGCCTATTTTCTAGAGCTCAATAAAAGGACAGTAAGATTTGACTATTATTTTTAGCCTTGAAATTACGGGCATGTTTGTCCCAAAGCCCTGGTGTTTTCTTAGTGTCTTGCTTTGGTCAAACGTCCATGTCCTTGGTTTGTCCCTAGGACTTAGCTTTCATTGATTTGTAAACCTCGAATATCGAGGGCGAAGTCGTACGTCGCAGCTCGCTTCACACGTAGATTTGCAGCTCACTTCCTAGTTCGCTCAGGGGGTGTTCTCCAGTATGGAACGAGAAACATTGTCTCACAGACTATGTACGCGCTTTTCACAAAGGGGGGATTCCTTTTTACCTGCCTTTTGAAAATGTTATGCGCAGGTTACCCACCTTTTGGGAACCGCAAACTGGATTCCCCACTTTTTGTCCGGGTATTCTTTTTTCTTTGCCCACTTTTTGCTCTTTTTAAAAAAATTGAAAAAACTTGCACCTGTTACCCACTTTCAACCGTATGACTCCGATACCCACTTTTGTGCACGGCAGGTCCATTCCGTATACATCGCGAGTATTTTCAAACGGACCCCCAGTCGCTACCACCCACTCCTCGCTGGTTTTTCTCTCCCACCCGCATCTCTCCTGCATGTATTATCTCACTTTCTCCCCTTGTCCCTGCTCACAATCGATGATGAGGGGGGGATGCGAGGGCGAGGGCTCGAGGCCATCGGCCTCGAGCCCTCACCCTTGCGACGTCGCAGATTCATCTCTTTGTAATCGCTGGCTGTTGGCCAGCGAGCTGCATGCCGTCGGCCAGCGAGCTGCTGGCCATCGGCGGACAGCTGGCTTTCCAATGACCAACGAGCTGCTCGGCGGGCAGTTGCTGGCCGTCGATGAGCTGCTGGCCATCGGCAAGTTGCTGGCCATTGGCGAGCCCTCGCCGTGGCAAGCAGTGGCCCCCGGCCTGTCCTCAGCATTCGCGGGGGAGAGGGCCGGCCCACCCCTTCCCCAGTCCCTCCCCTCCCCCCACCCCCTCCCCCTTGTGCTCTGCATTGGTCGCGCGACCGATGCTGCCAACATCCATTCGGTGGCAGAAACATTGGTCGCATGACCATATTCTAGCATGTTTGTTTGTGGAAAGACGCAACGACGCAAGGTTGTCGTTTTCTAAACATGACATCAGACAAACGTTCTGAAAAATCCCCCTGCCAAAATCATGAGCAAAACTTGACCACATCAGAATAAAGTGAAGGAGGTTCCCATTAATGCACCCAGAATGACGCATCAAAACGTAAACAAACAAAAAAGAAGCGAATTTTGTAAATTGAAAAAAAGATGTACATTTCCCCCACTCGGTGAGAAAATGTGACTAAGATACCGAAATTCCGTGCATGTTTCCTCAAATGGCGGGCATGGCGTTCATGGTTAGTCACTATTCACACTTTGTGGGTATAGTGGTCCACGATTTAAGTGGGTATTCGGGCAAGCCAACGCTCAAATGGTGGGTAAAAGGGAGTTATTCCGTTTCTCCTAATCATTTTTCTCGACGAATCGCTTTTTCAACCACAGTGTGTGAAGGAGCTCAGGAGAACCATCTCCCACTCACGAAGGCTTGTATGAGAGATACATGACTTCTCAAAACAATCCAGCCCTTGACATGAACAGTTTATTGGTTGGAGGAGGTGCTTTTACGGCACATAAAGGAGGGGGGGGTGTGGGGGTGGCCATCGTTCCTTCTATCACCAGGGAAAACATGGACAGCTGTCTATCATAGCATTGAATACACACCACTCATGTTTAAACCACGCGATCCATACGCTCGGCCTCGGACTTTTTCTTACAAGATTCTCTTTCCATTTTTTAAGCATGCACAACAATCGATCCTTTCCTTTCCATAACAAGCATCCGAATGCACACTCATCCGCACTAACGCATTGACTTAGTTGTAGCGCATTACCGTCACTTGTCAAAGTTTTCTTCTTTCACTCTCCTACTACCGCATTACTGTACTGCGATATGATACCGCGGCATGGAAGAAGGGTACCCTGCCAAGTAAGTACCGATACCGTACCGGTACCGTAGAAAAGAATACAGTACCGCGGTATTGCATTACCGTGGTGCAAAAACACGGTGTACCGTGGTACCGGTAACACCGGCATCAGCCCTGCCTACAGGTGTGGTGGGAGTTTGCCATACACCACTCCAAACGGGGTTTGACCCGTTACGGTGGATACAGTCAAATAATATGCAATTTTGGTAGTCGGAGGTTTTTGTGCCCAATCTCTCCTGTGAGGTTGGCATAGTGTTCAAAGAAGCTGCTCGAGCGTCTGATTAGTCTGCTTGGTTTGGCCGTCTGTTTGAGGATGACACGCCGTTGAAGGTTGAATTCGGCTACCATAGCGAGTCATCATTTTGCGCCAAAAACAGTTGGTGAATCCACCATTTTTGTCGCTTGTGATGGTTCTTGGTACACCGTATAGCCATATGATGTTGTAGAGAAACTATCGTGTTGTTCCTTCAACGGCGATGGTAGTCGTTGTCGGGATGAAATGGGAAACATTGGAAAACCTGTCGACGACCACAAGGATTGCGTGATATCCATCGGGTGTGTCTAGGAATCCCGTAACGAAGTCCATGGAGATGTTTGTCCACGGTTCCTCCAGAATAGGGAGCGACTGCAGGAGCCTGGGTGGCCGCGTGCGATGGGAATTATGCCATTGACATGTGTTGTGAGATTTGTAGAAGTGGGCCACGTCGGATTGCATGTTGTCCCACCGGCAGTTTTTTGCCAACGTCTTTGGCGTCTTGTCCTCTTCAAAGTGTCCACATGGACTGGTGTTGTGGCATTCTTTGAATAGCATACGGTGAAGTTTTTCCTTGGGGGGAACGACCACTTGGCGAGTGAATTTTTGCCTCCGGTAGGATATGTCGAAGAAAGTTTTTGCTTCGTCGTATGTACCTCGGTGGTCATAGCCTTGTGTGAATAGTTGCTTGAGATACGGATCTCATTGCAACTGTAGTGTCGCTGTCTCAGCCATGAGATCTGGTCGGCGGCTGAGTGCATGGGCTCGATTGATTTACATGGCCGGTACTCAACATTGTAGTCAAACCCGGATTCAAGGAACTCCATCCATTTGGTTTGACGTCGACTGAGGTTCGCCTGTGTCTTAAAATGTTTGAACGCATGGTGGTTGTCCCGCACGATGCATCGGCGGCACTCCAGATAGCACCGCAATGTCTTAAATGCATGTTTGACCATTAGCATTTCTTTCTCGTGCACGGAGTAACTGAGTTATGGTCCTCTCAAATTTTGAGGCATGTATGCAACTGGTTGCTTGCCGTTGCCGCATTCTTGGAGGAGGACTGTGCTGATGGCCCAAGCTCAAGCATTGGTAGCCATGGCATTGTCGACCGTTGGATTGGCTAATCGTGGGGACGGCGCCGAGGTCAAAGCGTTCCGCAAAGCAGTGAACGCCTTTTTTTGCCGTCTCCCCACCGCCACTCATTTTCTTTTTGAGTGAGGTCATAGAGAGGCACTGACACTCAAGCGTAATCCTGTACGAAACGCCGGTAAACATTACAAAAGCCGAGTAAAACTTGAACATTGATCGGTGTCGGCCAATCAGTGACTGTTGCCACTTTTTTTTGCATCCATGGTGATCCGTCCTTTGTTGATGACATGATCCAAAGACCCGAATGAACGGCAACCAAAGTTCCACTTTGAGAGTTGTCCAAAAAAGTCTATCTGTGAACCTTTGAGAATTTTTTAAAAATGTCCATCATGATCTTCCGAGGCGCGATCGTACACAACAGTGTTGTCGAGGTACACCATGACAAAGTCATCAAGGTATAGCTGGACAATGTTGTTCATTGCCGCCATGAATGTCGCTCGGGTATTTGTACGTCCGAATAGCATTACAGTGAACTTGAAGTGCCCGTAGCGAGTTCAAAACACCGTGTTCTTGATGTCGGCGTCTGCCACGCGAATCTGGTGGTAACCGCTACGCAAGTCGATTTTGGAGAACATTCGAGCCCCTCGAAGTTAGTTGAAAACTTCCTCGGCTTGGGAAAGAGGGTAGCGATTCTTGATGGTAGCGTCGTTCACCGCCCGATAATCCACGCACATTCGCATCTCACTAGTCTTCTTTATTACGAACACAACTGGTGCAGCGTATGGTGACGTGGGTGGAAAGATCAACCCCTGACCAAGCACCTCGTCGAGCTGTTGTTTCAGCTTGGTCACTTCGTGATCGCTCATTTGCTAGACCCCTCGAACTGTGGGTCAGCTGCCCGGACTCACTTTGATGCGATGGTCGATGTCTTGTTGAGGGGGTTCTCGAGAATTTGTCGCGGAAGATGTTCGCAAACTCTTGGATGAGTGGTGCAAAATCTTCGGGTACCATCGCAAACTTTGTTGATGCCGATGAGGCTGATGAGGCAGATGAGGATGGTGAGTCCGTTGCTGCCACTTCCACTTCCTCTATTGGCTCAAGGTGTATGAGCCACGCACGAGCTCCTCATTGTATACATTGGTTGGACACGTTAATCGATCTTGGCTGCACTGGTTATCGCCTTTTGACTTCCACGGCTTCATGTGTTGTTTCCAACTCTACTGCTTTGGATATCGTCTTCCGTCCCATGCGCGGAAGTTGTCGCTTGGCACCGTCGAATTCCACGAATGCATCACCATTGTTCCAGTCGACCTCGGTACACAAAATCTCATCCGATAATGGTTTTGTGATCCCTCATTGGACATGACCTCGAGATCATTACATCCCATAGATCTCCCACTTGTTTTTGTAATGGTTCTCGGATTCTCCGTATTTGTAATCTCTCGTTGACGGGTTTTCCTTCAAACCCCTTTGGTTTGGTCTTCAAACCCAGCTTGTGAACCATGCCGTTACTTACAAAGCTGTGAGAAGCTGCTCCATCCAATAGTGCCGATACCATTCTTTGTCTTTTGCATCCTCGACGCCGGACTTCTAGCAGTATTGTTGGTTGGTCGTCCTCGTACCCCTCATCGAACCTTGCGATCTCGAAAACCCTTTGCTTTGATGTAGGCCATTCAGATGGGCGATTGTTCGGTGCAGAATACTTTGTGCGGGCAGGAGTTGCGCCTTTGACTCCTCTCCCTTTATTTTCCCTGAATCATTTTTCTACGACCTCCCCCCTTGTTTGGCCTGCTGCTTGCTCCAAAATTTGCAAGTAGTGTGCTCAGTTTTTTCACAGTTGTAGCAGATTCGTGTGTCTCTATGGTCGACGGTGTCCACTTCCATTGGAGTCGAGGAGTCCCCCGACTGACTTTTTCCATTCCCAAGATAAATGTGGTTGGGAGATTTTTTTCTATAGGATTCCTAGATCCGAGCATTGAAGTCAGTGTTGTCGATCCTTTCTATTGCTGTGATCATCCATGGTAAGTCATACTGGATGCCGAAGGTGGCAATTGCTCATCGGATGTCTGACTTGAAGCGGCTCCTGCAGTGAAAAAAAAGCTTGCTAGGGGCGATGTCTGCACCAGTGATGATCTTGCAGAGTCTCCGCATGTACTATGCCACGGTGGACTAATGACAGAGACGTTGGAGCGCGTACTGTGCGTCGGGCTTTTCATGCAATCATCCAAATCGTGTGAGCATCACGAGCCAGAATTTGTTCCAGTTGTTTGGTGGCGTCAGCGCGTCTTGCCACTGAGCGTTGATCTACTCCAAGGGTAGAACACCTGCACTTGGTGATATGAGACGGACGTTGTTGGCCGTTGATGATGCCCCACGGGTTTCCTGTTGCCGTTAGATGGCCTTTAGATTAGAGCATCAACTTAGCGTTGTACTACTCAAGAGTACGGCCGCGAGATCAGTCCTTTTTTGTTCGTCATTGACCCCGGTAGCAGTAAAGTAAACCTACAAACTCGTCAGCCACAGCAAAACCATCCGCCCCTTAGAATCTGCAAGATTGAACACTTATGGTGGGACCGGAAGAATCATGGGTTTGCTCGAGAGTTGGGAATTTCTCTCGACGAGCATCGCTTCCCGTGTTCTTTTGTTGCGAAGAGCCTCCACCGTGACGTTGAGTTGTTGGAACAGATGATCATTGACCCCCTGGAGCGTAGAGATTTGGGTTTTCAGTTCTTTGTTGATCTGCGCCTATCTTTCAGTGCCACCTATCAATCATGCTGCCGTCGTTGAAGGTATCGGTAGGGACAACTGGTTTACCGCCGTTGGTTCCATGACGAGATTGGCTGTCAGACCCGTAGGGGTCGACCCAACTGCCACATAGTCCACCACGCCAGCGTTTGCTGTTGCTTCAGGGTTTGCGTGCTTAGGCACGTTCTACTCCTCCATAACTGAAGTCGTCGTGAAAGACCGGTTGCTGGTCTTCGGTTGCACTCGCTTGCCTCACGTCGTAGTCGCAAATTCTGCAAAGTTCTGATGTGCGAGATGCGTTTGCGGTTTGTGCGAGGTAGTCCTCCACATGGGTAAAGTAGTCGAATGCCTCTAGAGCACCGCTACGCTCTAATACCACGTGTTATGGCAAACGGAGCGTAGACAATGAACAAGCATAAATCGCGAGGCAGAACACGATTTAGAATTTGGGACACTTGAGCAATGCATAATTAGTGGTAGGCTTACTTCAATGCTAAGTGTCGGAATGATCGAACATATGTATACAAGTGTCGAGTTACGAATGAGGCATAGTCAAGGTCATTGGGTCGATTGTTGAGTGACTCGTGTGGTGTCGCGTCGTGAGTGGTCGGATTCAAGAAGGTCCACCGAGAAATCGGGGGTCCTCAAGAATCGATGGTGAAGATGCGAGATGCATTTTTATAAATCTAGATTCGTCTCGGTGCGTTGAGAAGTTGACCGAAATGTCGTGATACTTCTGTCATAGATTCGTGAGAATGATTGAAATTTTCAGGAGGTTCGGGAGGGTTTACTGGAGGCGAGTGCAATTGGCCGGTTTGCCCTCGGCCATTGCAGTGAATATGGAGGTCTCACGATGCGGTGGGTTGTTTGTCTCATAACACAAATGCCCACTCACAAAGATTAGGGAGTAGTGTACGTCTGGTATGTATCATGCCTATTGTTTGTACATGAAACGAAGGTATGAAATTGAAAAATTTATAAAACAAAACAAAAAGAGATTTTTGACTCCCCATTGATGGAATGGGGATTCCTATGGACGTCCGTTGGCCAAAATTCCTTGCAAATTCCCGCCCCCACTCCCCCCCTCCCGGCAGCCCACCAACCGCCCATTCCATCACGGCCCTCTATCGCGAGGGCCTTTATCGGCAAGCGGGTGGGTGGACAGGTGGGCTGAGAGAGGATGGGGGGGGGGGGGTTGACGAAGTGCCGACCGACGGATGTCGGCCGGAAATCCCCCCCTCCTCCACCCCTCGATGCTATCGCTGCCGCGATGGAGGGCCTCATTCTAGCACGGCATGTCCGATTTTTCCATGCTTAAGCAGCAACATGCATCGGTGTTTGAGTATGGTGAACGCGGGGGGAGGGGGGGGGGATAGGGGTTATTGTTACAAAACAACGGCGAATGGGGCTTATTGTTCCGACGGAGGGATGTACGAGTCTTATTGTGCCTACGGAGGGGAGAACGAGGCTTGTTGTTCTGACGGAGGGGTACATGAGAGTCACGGGTGACAAAACAGGGGGAATCGGCATTTTTACCATTCTACATGTACCCTGGAGAAACTTTTTATTTGATGGCTTCAATGCTCGCATCGCTGTGAGCCATCCATCAAGATGGCCTCCCACTAAGTGGTTATCCGTCTTGGCCACCATGCAGTACACCTGCTTGTTGTTGAACCCAAAGAACCATCCCATTATGATTATAGGGAGAAATGTCACAAGAAATGTCCCGTACGTCACAATGGTGATGTGGAGTTTCTCTCCATTACCAGGCCCTTATCTTGCTTGGATGGATGGAGTCTTTGTGAGGAACAAACGGTGCAATGATGAACTGAGCCGAAGTGTCACTACAAGTGAGGAGCGATCCTTGTGGATGTGCATACAAAAGAAAACATCAAATTTCCATCCCTGTAACACAATGAACGTTTAGAACAAAACCTAAAGTTATAAGTCAAGACATAACATCGCAATTACTACCTAATCATTGCCTAATAGTCCATGGACACTGTTCCGCGACCGACACCATGAGGTCACGTCAAGCTTGATGAAAACACGGGCTTGGTCAGCAAAATGCATAGAGGCTTTTGAGTTTGTGAAGGCGATGCTTATCACGGCGCCGGTACTTGCACTCCCGGATCCAAAGAGGCTGTGGGAGGTACGCTGTGATGCATTGGTTACAGGGTTGGGGGCCATGCTCATGCAAGAAGACCACCCTCTTGCCCGCGAGAGGACAAGCTCTTAGATGTAGAGACCCAGTACACCACTGGGGATTTACAATTGCTCGCAGTTGTGTATGCATTCAAAGTATGGCACTGTTACCTCGAGGATACAGAGGGAAAAATCACAGTGGTCACAGACCACAACCCTCTCTCATTCTTCTAGACGCAACCAAACCTTTCACAACGGCAGGAACGGTGGAGTGAATACTTGAGCCGCTTCACATTCACCTGGCAGTACAATCTAGGACGGACTAACGTGGTAGACCCATTGAGTCAAAACCCTACGCACGTGAGCCTCATGCCGAGCAATAATGAAATCACACACCGACACTTTGCCACCATTGCGGCGGAGATAACATTGCACACTAACCTACTCTGTGCATCCCCACAATGATTGGTCAGTGCCAACCCTTTCAAGAATCACATTTGGATGGGCTACAATTTGGACCACTGGTTTTCTGAGCCGAAGAAAATTGGACGCCATGGCCTCGTGGAGGCTGTTGGTTTATACTAGCATGGCAAGCACGTGGTGGTTCCAGGTGTCAACAACTTATGACAATAGATCATGTACGGGTTTCATAACCCTCCTTCCTCAGGTCACATCGGGTTGAAGAGGAAAGGACATGCTCTGGCTCAGCACTATTGGTGGCCAAGGTGGAGCAGTGACATCAGGAAGTACTACAAGGTTTGTGATTTGTGCCTTCGCAATAAGACTTCAAACAAGGTACCTACTGGGCTCCTCGAGGCTCTACAGTTCCCCGGCAACCCATGGGAGTCGGTGTCCATGGGTTTCATCATTGGACTCCCGGAAACCAAGAAAGGCCACAATGCCATACTAGTCATTGTGGACAGGGCAACGGGAGTGGCCCATTTCATGCCCACAACAACCCATGTCACAGCGGAAGAGAGTGCCAGGCTTTTCTATGAAGGCATCATCAAGTACCACGACTTACCCATCCGCATCATCTTCGATTGTGATCCATGCTTTGCCAGGCGGTTTTGGCTTGTATTGAAGGAACGGTTTAGAATGCGGCAAAGCATGTCCTCGATATTTCATCCCCTAATAAATGAGCAAACAGAGCGCATGAACCGCACACTTGAGAAAATGCTCTGCATTTACATCGGCCCAACGATGGAGGACTGGGATGACTACTTGGCCTGAGCCAAGTTTTGCATGAATAATGCGGTCAACAAATTGACCGGCTTCACCCCATCCTTCCTCAACCATGGTCGACATCCAGTGGTACCCGCTTCAATGGTGAAGTAGGGGGGCGGTGGTGATCAGGTGCCCTTTACCCAGGCCTTTATCGAACGCATGGATGCCCTTTGGCAGGATGCCAAGGCTCACTTGTATGCGCCTCGACAGCGCCAGAAGGCCTGTGCTGACCAAAGATGTCGTGAGTTGACGTTCTCCATTGGAGATCGTGTTCTTTGAAGCACGTGGAATTTGCGGCTAAAAACGCCGAATGCACGAAAGATGTTGCCGAAATGGCTGGGACCGTTCACAATTATGCAGAAGTTGGGAACTGTGGCCTATTGATTGGCCCTCCCACCAGCCATGCGCATCCATGATACCTTTCACGTGAGTCTCCTTGCACCCTACACAGCAGAGGGGTCTGTTCAGCCACCCCCTCTTGCTGTCCTTGCCGCGGAAGGCTAGTGAGAGGTACACCGCATCCTCCAACACCATGAGGGTAATCTGCACGCACGAGTGGTTAAGGAGTACCTCATCCACTGGGCCGGTTGTGGTCCTGACCACAACACTTGGGAGCCAGAGTCGCAAGTGCTAACTACGGCACTTGCAGAGTACTAGGACGAACTGGCTGCCCGTCCGAACAAGCGTGCCCTTGAGGGTACCACTCCCGTACCAGTCCCCTTGAGAGGATAATGGCACTGGCCTTCAGGCTGATCTTTGGCATACTCCTAACAGCCTGTCACGAGGATGCCTAGGCACCTGTCGCAGGGTCGCTTCATGTGAAGGGGAGAAAGTGTGGCCACTGTTTTCTTCTTTGAAAGCTGAACAATCTCTGAAATCTCAGATGTGCCAAATCATTATGTTATCCTCTTCATGGAGTTGTGCTTCGATGATTAGTATTGGATGGTCATGTGCAAACCACCACTTCACAAAAGACAAAACCGAATGGAGGACAGTTTGTAGAATTCATTGTGTTACATTCCTCCCCCCAAAGGGGGAGGAATGTAACACAATGAAATTTTAGAACAAAACCTAAAATTTACAGTCAAGAAAGATTGTCGCAATTATTACCTTATTGCAACAGTCCATGGACACTCTTTTGTGACCGCCACCATGAGGTCATTTCAAGCTTGACAAAAGTGCGTGAAACAAACAGTTGAAATCGAATCCAAATGACCATCTTGATGGAAATTGCGTTCACAAAGTGTGGCGAGCCATGACGACTTGGGCATGGAAAGACCACTCTGACGATGGAGGATGGTCATTCAGATTTACAACGCTAACGTTTTTCGAGCTCGCCTGAACCTTTTCAACGCTAAGTCCAGGCTTCCATGTTACAACATCCTTAAATTTGATAGTCTTTCCACTTTTCAACCGGCGAGAGCACCATCACGTGATGGTCTACCAATACCCTCAGCATACTCACAAATGTCCGTCCAAGTCTTAGGTGGGAAGGGGTAAGTGATGTAGTTCCACTTAGTAGGTTTTCCACCCATATCTGCTTCAAGATTGAAATGTTCAAGTCATTGCTTAACAATTGATCAAAATCATTGTCGCAATGTTTTTTTGTGTGATGTTAGTCATCTTCCCTCACGCCCAAAAACCCTCTCGTGAAGCAAGGGACTATCAATCTGGCTCGTACGAAGCTCCAAGGCATTATCATCCTTGCCCTTATTCTACGCCAGTACCTCCATTGCAAGTTTAGGGCAAGGGTGGGAGTGCCTCCGAGGAACTCTCACTATTGCCCTCAAATCGCAACCCTTCACTAATGCTACAATCAGAGGATGCAACCCCTTTCCTTGGATGCTAGGGGGAGATGCATCTCCCATGAGGAGTAGTTGAACCAAAGATTCCTTCAATACATCATCACCTTACGTAGGAAACATTGATAACGTATTGCTTGTATTCGGGGGACCTTATTAAAATGATGGGATTCGATCATTTTCCCTCTCAACCCTTCTCATCCACAACCTCAATCTAACGGTGTATATTCAGATGGCCACTTTAAGAAGGACCATCCTCCAAATGTGTGTATCGTCTTGCTTAGTGTACTATCTTGCGAACCCAACCGTGCAAGTCCAGTGTTGTTTTTTTTGTTTTGCATGGACACTAAACTGTAACCCTTCCAAGGCAGAAACTCTACAAGTGTGGGTGGTTGGAGGACTTTGCACATCCATGGAACGACACCCAAAACATACCTTAACAAGTCATTTGCCTCTTTGCATCCTCAGACACAACATTAACTGGATGTGATTCTGGGGTGTGGGGCTATCAACATCCTCTTTTTTGCATCAAGTTGTAACCTATTTCTTTTGTGTAGATTATGTGATCGAAGAAAACATTCATGTTAAAGAGTAAGGAATGCAAATAACCTATGAGTCTCCAACTGGAAATTTTACCCCACAAGTGGCAGTAAGGATTTTGTTGCCAATACCTGATATGGCTCACAAGATAACGTGGATCTACTTAGATTCAATGGTTGAGGAAGTTCAGGCATCGGAGTTACTTGTGTTTTCCACAAGACATTCCCCCGCAACGTCTTCAAGATGGTGCAGCTGGGCACTCAACATTCACTCTTTTGATTATTGTTCTAGTGATGGAGATTCAACCAGCATAACACACCAATGTATGGATGGTACGATAACAATTAACGCCCTTTCCTCCAGTCGTTCCGTGTTGCCAGTAGTTGACATTTTGATTCTTTAGCATGGTTGATTCAATACCCTATGGACTTGACCATGAAGCACAGTGTTACATCCTCACAAACACTCGTCCTTCAATTGTACATGATGGAGTTTTTTACCCTACACTTGTAGCCTACCATTCATTGACCTCTTTGTTTTAATTATATTTTATGGAGAGCATTCTGGCCAAAAACCCCAACCTCTGGTGTTTAGTTCTAACACTTTTTGAGAGGTTCGACCACTATATAGAAACATCAATATTACTGTCACCAAACCCATCAATCCTCTTTTTGTATCCATACAGGTCGACTTCTGCATGCAATGATAACATGTATAAGGACACACCTTTTGTATTCTTGGCTCACAACAAAGCTTCCAAAAGCAGTCGCGCAAGAATGTGAATGTGAGACATTTTCCGCGCATGTAATCAAAAGTGGGTGAACTTTGATGACGCATTGTGGAAGTTTGACCTCACATATAGAAAAACGAAAACAAGAATGAGTCACATTTGGGGTATTGGGCATGCTCACTCACTGGACTAGCATGGCTTCCTTGGGAGGAGCAAGGGCACACACAACGCTTGAACAACATGGTTAGGGTGAACATAGATGTGTCAAGCACTTGTTGACAACTTTCCCTTGGGAGGCAACATTTGTGAGACATGGCGGTTGACAAACGAAGACAGGTTGTTCCTCTGGCTTTGGTGTGAATTGTTTGGCTAGAGCACGAGAAAGGTAGTGGAGACATTTGAACAGGGGCATGTGATAGTGAAAGTCATGCAAAGTTGAAAAAGCTTTGCAAAAACTTTTTGCAAGTCATGCAAAGTCACGCCCAGATGAGATTTGGTTGCGAGCTCTCCACCTCAATGTCCCCTTTGATGGATGTCGAGCATTCTCACATGATATGTACTCCATTTCATAATCTAGTGGGAGATGTGATGTATGCCATGGTTGCCACCCGACCATCTCTTTTGTTTTCTTTAGGGAATTCATGAAATCCATCAGAAATTTTAATGACAAACACAAACTGCAATAGTTGTTTGGATGAGTATTACATGCAACATCTAGTAATCCAATGAAAAATTGAGCTGCTTTTACAGGCCAAAAGTAAAATCTGTGTTTGCTAATGGTAAATTGCCATCAACAGTAGAGGAGAACATGTTGCACATAGGAAGATGGCAGCGGATACATCACAATTCGGAAAGTGAATGGAAAACTTATCAATCTCATTGAGAGGAAAGATAGTCGCTACATCAATAACTAGTGGAGTATCTTGATGCACGGTTTTCCATGCAGGATGTACACTCTTAAAATGCCTTCGACTTTTGGCTCAAAACTCCATAAGAATACATGAGATTTCCCCCTGATTCTTGTGGCCTATGTTTCTCTCTTGTAGGTTCCATTGACATGTTCAGAAATTTAACAGGAAAACACCCTGAAAATACAGAGTTTCCCATATGCTCCTCGCTCATGGGATGACGGGAGGATGGGAATGGACACCGGGTTTGGGATTCCAACAAAGTGTAGCTACCCCTACTCAGGTGACTTGATATTCATATGATTTCTCCTCTGCTTTTCCAAAGCTAAGTGTATAGGCTATTCTTGCTCTTAGCACTTGTGTTTTTTGCTGATAGCACCCATGTTGGTAGGTCTATATGTGGGAGGGGGGGAGGGAGGGTGTACGAGTTGACATCAGCAACTCGTGACTGTGATTGTGAGTCATGTGACAGCATGTCTATGAGATAATGATTGGTTTTGATGTACATGTTTGGTGTATCAGAACATCGGATTTCCACATAAGATGGACTTCGTACTTTCACATAGTGTATCTCCACATTTGTTTCAAGGATCAAAGTGCTATGGTGATGTAGTGTGGTTTGATCTAGCTTGATGTGGTGTAGAGGGAAAAACAAGTGAGCCATTCTTTCTTTGTAAACATCATATTTTCTTGGGTTTAGGTCAATATTCCTGTTTTAGGGCAATGACTGACTTTAAGACAAGTCCGTTTGGTCCATGTGCCTTTTGTTTTTACTGAATTGAGTGACTAGGGTGAAGCTTTAAAGGTCTCAAATGTTTTCGGGTTGTTCAACGACGTTAGAATTCAATAGATGCCCTTAGGTTTCCATTTTTCATTTCCTGGTTTTCCCTGTTTTAGATATTCCAGCCTTCAGAGAGCGTTCATCAACTTCCAGGTTTTGATTTTGTACTTTGTGACATCTATTTGGAACATCCATGGCTATCCATTGTGTTTATTTACCATTTTGCAAACAAGTCTTGGTAGCAAGATGTTTCCACACTTTTCTAGAATGGCCTTTGACTTGTAAGGTTCAGGTTGTATCTCTTCGATGAAACATGCAAAATAATGAGTTTGTGTCACATATTTGCATTAAGTCTATGCTCTGCTGGCGTCAGAGGAAACGGACCAAAAAAAGGTCTTGATCATTGAGCTTATTAAAAACTATAATCTGATGTTTATGAAATCCAATGATTGCAACTCAGTATTCCTTTGTTCTATTTCTTTGTTTTCATCACCTCAAAACCATGTGAACACATCATACAACTCAATTCAGAAAAAATCAATTCATCATTACTTAGCAATTCAAGATGGCTGAATACTGGTGTTAGGCTTGTTCATTCAACCTAAATGATCAAAGCATCTTACGTAGACCATTGATTGGTTTGAGCTACTTGCACTGGAATCAGGAAAGAGGGTTACATTTCAATCATTTATGTTTTTCATACATTTACATGAAATTTGGTGGTTCCTACAAACCATGTCATTACATCATACAAGATTGTAGAATCCGCTTTGTCATCAAAGCTTGCTCTTACTCCTTGTGATGTTCATACACATTTGAGCATTTGGAAGTTTTGCGAGCCATGTTGAAATCTAAATGCATGCAACGGACGTGGTTTGTTTTGGTTCATGTGGAACCCAAAACTTAGGTCCTCACAATACTCATCTCACAAGGGAGGTAGATTTAATTGAAGGGCATTTATGCACTAGAAGAAGTGTGTATAAAGGGAAGTGGTGTATTAGGAATGTTCTAGGAAGGTAGAAACTAGTTAACAATGTTGTTTGAGCATTGTGTTTGAGATTGCTTGGTGGTGATTTTTTTAGGAAGGGGGGAAGGGAGAGTGGGGGTGGAAAGTGCATGTGGGGAGTGTAAGTGGAGGTGTATTGTCAAACATGTGGGTTTATTGTAGAGGTCTACACTTGTGTACGATGATTGTGAGTGATTTGATGAGTGGTGGTTGAAAAGTTATGTGAGGATTGCATGTGGAGGTGCATGGTTGGATAGGTGGGTTGTGTATAGAGACATGAACTTGTGTATTTTCTTTTTGTTTATGTGGTTAGTGGTTGTTGAGAGGAGGGGGTTTGGGATGGAATGTGTATGTGGGGAGTGTAAGTGGAGGTGTATGGCCGAATGTGTAGGTTGTGTGCAGAAACATGCACTTGTGCATGTTGATTTGAGTGATGTGATAGAGATTGGTTCGTGGTCGTTGGGGTGGGGGAGGGAGAGGGGGTGTGGGGGTGGAAAGTGTATGTTGGGATTGCATGTGGAGGTGTATGACTGGATGGGTCGGTTGTGTGTAGAAATATGTACTTGTGTATGTGCCTTTGAGAGACGTAGTTAGTGGTAGTTTGGAGAAGGGTGTTTAGGGTGAAAAGTTTATGTGGGGTGTGTAAGTGGAGGTGTATGGCTGGATGTGTACGTTGTGTGAAGAAATGTGTTCTTTTGTATGTTGGTTTGAGTTATGTGTTTGAGATTGGTTGGTGGCCGTTATGGTGTGGGGTTGTAAATTTTATGTGGAAATTGTACATGGAGGTGTATCAATGGGCGTATGGGTTGTGTGTAGGTTTTTTTTGCTTGTGTAGATTGGTTTGAGTGATGTTTTTTCATTTTTTGGTAGTCATTAGATTGGGGGGGAGGGGAGGTGTCGAGATAGAAATTGAGTGATGTGTTTCAGATTGCTTAGGTGAGGGAGGGGGTAGGGGTGGTATGTTTTGGAAGTGTATGTGGGGGTGTATGTGGAGATACAGTGTCGGCTGTGTATGTTACATGTAAATATCTACACTTTTCTATAATGGCTTTGAGTGCTTTGGTGAGTGGTGGTCAGGTGGATGGGATAGGGGAGAAAATTGAATGTGGGAAAGTGCCCATACTTTTCAAAACATGGACCTAAAAACATCATTGGAAAAGATGCACTAGACAAGGCAAAGTTGTAGTGTAAATCCATCCATTGTTAACTTTCCCAGACAAAAAGTAGCCACGTTGGACATCTCTCCTGATAAGGTGGACATGTTTTGATATTGAAATCCAATCGTGGTTAGAATTGTATTTTGAGAGGTGGCCTACATACATCTCTCTCATCTATTTGGACCAAAAGCGAGTTCAATCTTGACGTTTGGGTTTTCTTCCAAATTTCATAGGACACACTGTCGGCAGTTAGAGAAAACGTTGCCGCTCGAGCGGCAGTCAAGAAATCAACCTGTCGCTCAAGCGACAGGAAAGGTGCCAAAATGTTCAGTACACATGGCAAAAGTGTCCCTGTCACTGCCAAAAACCCCTCTCCCCCACCACCCGAATACTGAAATCTCAATATTCAGGTGTCGGGGTTTGCTGCAGGCTGGGGTCGGTTGCCGACGATTCTTTGCCGGTGACTTTTCAAAGATCACCCCACTCGGATGTTTGCCGCTTTTGGCCGTCCGATGAACAAACCCGTGCCGATCGAACGGTTGCGAGGCACCAGCACAAACATTGTCACATTGTTCCAGCCACTAGATCCGTTGTACTTGTCAAAACTCAAAGACGGTTGATTGATGTTAATTGACGGTCAGATTGTATTCTAAAGACCTGTGCACTTGTGTGCAACTTCCAGTTTCTCTCGCGGTGATTGGTGTCCACCTCCACAGAAACACGCCACGTACACTTCTTTGCTGGAGGAGGAGGGCAGGGGGGGTGGCACTAGATTTCGGAACGATGTCTCCCCCCCTCCCTCCCTCCCCCCTCCCGTCACCGCCGAAGTGCATAGGGTCAGTGCATATGGGAGTGTGGTCTTGGTCGCATTTATGACCAATCACCTCACACCTGAAACTGTGAATTGACAAGTCTATTGGGGAGTGTACATATCAGTGAACATGGTCTTAAAAAAAAAACTGATACGTAGTATGTGTTTCCCTCATAAGCAAAACCTTGTACAATGAATGTCTATCTGGGCTCTAGTTGCATGAATCTATGTTGATGTTTTTTTTTAAATGTTTGCACATAGGAATACACTTTTCAGTATACCAGTCATGGAGTGTATGAATTCATGGTGATTAACC
The DNA here is from genome assembly GCA_023375785.1 of Penium margaritaceum. Lineage (NCBI taxonomy): Eukaryota > Viridiplantae > Streptophyta > Zygnematophyceae > Desmidiales > Peniaceae > Penium > Penium margaritaceum. The sequence goes on from SZWC01007421.1 coordinate 53,419, forward strand.
ATAACTCCTTTGTCGTACATGTCGAAGGAATTCATACACAAGTACAAAGCGATGAGCCTTCTTGGATCTTTGTGATTGTTACACACTAGTGTACTCCGAAGCCAAATATGCCTACGAACACTTGAGCTCCGTCTCATACACTCCCCACGTGTACTTCAAGCTGCCGGGGGGGCAGGGGGGGGGGGGGGGGGGAGCGAAACTAAAAAAGCACCTATGAAGTCGCCGCAATTCTTGTTCGGTCCAAATTCCCGGTCCAACAATTCAGCTCTCTGTGCTCAGTCATGCCGAGCCCAGAATGGCTCTTCAAACCCAGAAATAGGTACGTTCACCATTTCTGAGAACGTTGACTTTCCAAAAACACATGTTATGATGAAGGAAAACAAGGAAACATCCAGCGGTATCTTTTAATGTAAACATAACCACTTTCACATTTTATTTCCTTACAAATTATCTAACATCTTAGCTAAAGCACTCATTTTTGTTGCATAGAATGAATGAAAGAAGCCATTAAACAGTGTATTGAAGCTAAGGTGATTTTTATAAACATCCCTCGTTTAAGCAACTAGAACTTCTTGGAAATGAGAATCATCATAAGAAGCCTTTGTAGGAAGTGTAAATGGAAACATGAGAAACATTGTGGGTAGGAAGCCTCTTGCAACCTTCCATAGTTAAAGAGTGACATGTAAGGAATTTTTTTAGTAGTTTCTCATGCATGGCGAAGTTAGTTGTGCACTGTTCAAGGGGTGTATGGATTAGGAGTGATTGGTTCTAATCGTCATGAGACTGTACGAATGGTTGACTCAGCCATTTTGGCTAAGAAAAACCACACCACAAAAGGATGAATTTTTCATAGGGAATTTTTGTAAACATGCATCTTAATCCTGATGGTTCTACGTGGAAGAACTGTTACGTTTTGCCCTGTGCCATGTACTGGAGTCATCATTTGTCAGAACAATGGCTCCAGACCCTCGTACAGTGAAAGTCTGCATTCATGGATGAATGTTTCAAAGAATAAAGGACATGGTGGACCAGCTACAATTTAAAACGCAGAAAATGGTTAAGAATCGAGGGATTTATGGTCCGTCAAAGTTGGGAGGTGGTGCTGGCTGTCCTGGATTGGATGGTAGACTTGATACCGGATTGGAAAAATGGTCGGATGGTAACCAGTTCGAATCCCACCACGCACACCATGGCCAAGGCGCCCCTTGGGGGATGCTAGCAGCAATATCCCATGATTCATTGGAGCCATGTGCTCTTCGGAATGGCCGTCTGGTGCTTCATTGGGGCCCAGTGCACTTAGGGCGCCCGTCACTCATGCTATTGCACTGTCAGGGGCAGAGACTCAATGATGCACTCCGAATTGCGTAACGGGTGCTATGGTGGTCCAAATGGCATGCGGTTTGGTACATTGGAAAGCTTGTAACTAGTACTATAGCTTTGCTTCATCCATGTATCCAACCAAATCTCCAGCTCTTCCAACTGTGGGTGTTGCTGAATTTTGTCAGAACTCTGCTCACATAGTGTGTTGCGGCCAAAACGCACACACTTCGTCTAAGACTGCTGCCCCAAAGAGCTGTGAACCTCGGGACGTAGTGAGACCATGTTGGAACCACATCTCCAACAAAGGGTTATGGGCCCACCATGCTTCTGCTGCGGACATGAGGAATGTCTTTGACAACCTCGTTGTCAATGTCTCACGACCCACGCCGGAGAAGCATAACACGGCGCTGAGGACGGAGTCTCAGCTGATCCAGAAGTATGCGGGTGGCCCGGGCTTTGGGCTATGGAGGTGGCACTTTGAAATCCACCTTGCACACAAGTGGTTACTTGACCTCATGAAGGGCAAGGAGGTGCTTCACGAGAAGACTACAGCAAATGAGGAGAAGAAGGCCTTCGCAAAGAAAGATACCGAGGCGATCATGCTCCTCTTGTCGTCTATCATCGAGACTCAATGAGGCTACTTCCAAGGCTGCATGTTGGCAGCCAAGGCATGGAAAAAGCTTTGCACCATCCACCAGTCCACTTCGCTCACAAACCAGATGTTTGTGATGAAGCGGCTTCTACCAATGAGGTCTGAGGAGGGCAAGGACATCCTCACCACCATGCAATAGATTGATTTGCTCACCTTGTAATGCAATGATGTGGGGTGGAAGGTCAACTCTCAACTACAGGCGATGGCCCTCCTCATGGATCTACCTGACAGTTGGAGTCCCCTCATTACCGTCTTTGGTGGATGGGCAGAGGAAAAAATCACCTATGGCTCAGTTGCCGAGTACATCCGCAATGAGGCGCAACATTGCAGCTGCGGCGATGCCTCGTTGCCCTCATCGGTTAAGAAAGGTGCATGCCGTAATCGCAGCAAGGAGGACCATTGGGCCCACGATTACTCAAAGGAGGCAATGGCGGGCAGCAAGGAAGCCAAAGGCAAGAAGGCACTCCTCAACGGCACCAAAAACCACAACCTCAAAGGGGCCAACAGGCTGTTCCTGGATTCCAGCGTCGATGAGCACACCCAAGTCAAGAAGGTGGCATTTTTCCACCTTCTTGATGGTGGTTGCCATCAACAAAGTCAAGCCGGCGGCTGGCCAAGGAGACGTTAAGGTGGAGGTGAAGGTGAATGGTAAGAAGATGTTGCATGTCATCCATGATGTACAGCATGTCCCCAGCCTGGCTGATATTCCAAGCGTTAGTCGCTCGATAGATAAGGGGTATGAGGTGCTCTTCCACAGAAAAGGCACAGTCGTGCGCATGGACGACAGTGGCAAAGTCATACTAGAGGTAAAATGTGAGGGCGGTCTCTACATCGTGGAGATAAAGGTGATCCTTGGAGTAGTAGACAGAGCAGACTCGCAAAAACGTGCTATCAACTTGGCCAAAGGAGGGGGAGATGATCTAGAGATCTGGTACCAGTGGCTGGGGCACTCATCACTAGCAGTCGTGGAGGAGATGGCAAAACACGACATGGTCTGCGACCTTGACATCACCGGTGCAACAGATGCGACAGCACATGCAGCAGCGCATAAAATGTGTGTGCCTTGTATTTTGGGTAAGGCGAGGCGCAAGCCGTTCAACGAGAACCTGGGTTGCGTCCAGGACCTGCTCGAAATCGTGCACAACAATGCGTGTGGACCGTTCAAAACATTTTCAAAAGGTGGCACGCAATACTTGGTCACCTTCATTGATAACTGTAGCAGAAAACTCTATGTGTACTTTATGCAGCGGAAAGGCATGGTGTTGGACCGGCTGAAGGAGTATGTCACCGTAGTGGAGAGGCAGAGTAGCCACAACGTTAGAGCTATACGCAACTACAATGACGGAGAGTATGTGGGCTACAGTGGGTGGCTAAAACAGTAGAGCATCAAGTGGGAGCACACAACTCCCTACTCGCCACAATAAAATGGCATGGAGGAGTGGGAAAACTTGCTGCTCCTGAACATGGTGCGAATGATGCTCGTGGACACAATATTGTTATGGAGCTTCTCGGCAAAAGCGGTGCATACGGCAAGCTACACCATCAACCTGACCCCGGCAATGGTACTGAAAGGGAAGAGCAGTTAGAAGACACTGCATGAGGTAAGGAACATGTGCAAGCCAAGAGTGGCACACCTGAAGGTCTTCAAGTGCAAGGCGCACGCGATGGTGCAAGCGGCACGATGGCACGATAGAACACTATACCTGTGCGCCAAGCCGTGTCTCTTCCTTGGATATGAGAGCACATTCAAGGCATAATGGCTCTATGAAGTGAGCAAGGAGGAGGTCTTCTACAGCTTTGACATTGAGTTTGATGAGCACCAGTAGCAACGACGTTAGCGTGGTGGACTCTCCAAAGCATGTGGAGTGGTTCCATTCCTCACCCATGAGGAGGCAAGGGATGCCGACACCAACGACGTGTCTTTGGAGTGCGACGGTGATGGTGCATAGCAGGGAGATGGTGCAAACGCAAGTGCAGCCAAAGCGCATGAAGCAATAGCCAAAGTAGAGGAGGCCGAGGACATGAATGGTGCTGCTGAGGAGCGACAGCAGGACCAGCAACCGACGCCACCAAAATCACCGCGACGCAGCCAAAGGCAACGGAATGCGAGAAAACGGTATGATGCAGCAACAGGCAGCTAGATTGGCATGGAGTGGTGCATGATGGTAGCTATAGCAAAGCATACAACCGTGCAAGAGGTGCTTGTATGACCTAAAGTGGACCAGTGGGACGCAGCTATCAAGTTAGAGCTGGCGTCCATTGCCGAAAGCAAAACTTGGGAGCTTGTGGACATGCGAAAAGACGCCAAGGTCATCGGCTCTAAGTGGGTCTTCAAAACAAAGTACACCAAGGATGAGAAAGTGGAGAAGTACAAGGCATGGCTGGTGGCAAAGGGATTTGCACAACGCAAGGACGAGAACTACAATGAGATTTTCACCCTCGTCGCCAAGTTCACGAGCATCTGAGCAATCCTTGTGGTTGCGGCTGCCAAGGACAGGGAGCTGCTCCAAATGGACATGAAAACTGCGTTTCTAATCAGCATTGGTAATGAACCATCCAGGTTCATGAACAACAATTGGGGGTGCCAAAAGTGAGTAATCAACATTTTGAAAGAAAACTAATGGTGTCATTCACCAGCTAAACATGAACACGTGCACGACACTTGGACCTAAGCTACAGCTTGTTGGTCCGCACGACTAGCAACCTCACCCCTTTAGGCAAGAGCATCTGCGCAACAACTATGTTGGGAGTTCCCAACCTCCTATGGTCTTTGTCCATGTATGCAACCCAGCGGAAATGTTGGTTACTTTTTCTATGTTCAAGTGGTTTTCTATGCCACGCGTCAATTTGTGTGAGCTACCAACTCACTCCATTACTCGTCGACCACCCCTATGGACAGCCAAGTTTGGGGCTCCTATGCGTCATATTCAGGTCCACAACCGGCCCAATGAACGAGGTATTCCCTAATAACATGCGACTGAAGTGTATGCTCTCGGTGCTGGAGTAGGCAAAGGACCTCGTATCGGTCGTCGGCAGCAATGACTGCTAACGATAGCTAAGCGGTTCCTTCTGCCTTGTATGGAGCCAACAAGCTCACATGAAACATGTAATGTATCTTCATACTTGGCTAGTGCAACAATCAGTATGCCACTTGCCTGATGTGTGCCATGATGGAAAACGGCTCAATCCACTTTGGTAGACATTTTTGTGCCCGTGGCGACTTCAGCCACCGAAGGTTCTTAATGTAAAGAATCACTTTGTCACTGATATCAAATGAGAACTCATAGTGACTTTTATTGGCATATGCCTTTGATGCTGTTGAGCCACTTGAAGATGACCCTTCACCTCTTACAACAAGAGTTTTATACGCTTGGAAAAGGCTTGGGCAAAAGGAACCTGTCCTTTTGGAATCCCACTCTTGACCAAACAAGAGGGCACCACTGGATGCCAACCACAATTCAACACAAATTATGTGACCTAAGCGGACTCCTTTGTCGAATTGTTCACTGTAAAATCTTCTTGTGCTAGGAAGTTTTCCTAGTCATTCATGGTACGGTCCACATTCATTCGCGGAATCTGCTCTATAGTGTGATTCCTCTACTTTTTTTGTCAGTAAGTTTGAGGTTGAAACGCTGTCATAACTTGTGACTTGATGCCAAAGTACTTGTATATATTTTGCTAGAAAACATTCTATCAGATCTTCTATCTTGATCAAGATGGTGTGCAACAGCAGGCCGTGGTAGTCCTTGATATCCTTGAAGAAGAGACAAGCATTCTCCACTGTGTTTGCATCAATAGCTGTAGGAATGAGTTGTTTCATCTTTGTAAGAAGATCCACAAGTATTGCATCATGGAAATTGGGCGTGTCCCAAAGACAAGTAATGGAGTCCATGCTAACACACTCCCATGGAGTCTGCAGGATGGGAAGCTGTTGGAGGAGTCCAGTAGGCTTTTTGTTTCTAGTCTTATTCCAAAGACATGGATCGCATGTCATGCAACACTTACGGATATCTACACTCCATCTTGGCCACCAATAGTAGTCCGAGAGTTCTTGTCCAATTTTTTCGAGGTCCCACATGACCTGCAGCCGGTGGGTCGTGGAACTAGGAAATAATCTTTGCTCAAAGGTCTCCCAAGAGCTAAAAACATTCCTGCGGCCTCCATCAATCCATACTTGTCCAGATCTGAACGTCTCAGAACCATGAATCAACACAATTTCTCATCCAGATCATGTTTACAAAGCCATTTGTAGTGGATGATCTCTGAGGGTGGTTGTCACAGTGATACAGGTGATTTTATGCTTGCATTATAGCTGTCTTAATAGACATAATATGCACTGACCTCCGTGGTTGTATTAACTTCCACGGGTTGTTAGCCTAGTGGATCAGCCACGTTGATGCGTCCTAGCTGATGTTTCCATATGAATGAGAATGGGCACAGGTTTTTCCTGCAACACGTCCATCATCTTTACAATTTCGGTTGTGTTTGGAAAAACACCAATAGGTTGTGGTTGGTCACGACAGCCACACCCCCTCAGTGCCTTTTAGGTAGCAATGCCACATCTTGAAAGCGTGTACAACCGCGAGGAGCTCTTGATCTCCAGCCGTATACCGCCTCTCCATGGGGATGAGCTTCTAGCTTTCATATACAACTAGGTGACCATTCTGCATGAGGACTACTCCAAGTCCTACTATCAACGCATCATGTTTCACTTTCGACAGTTGCAATAGATCCAAAAAACCAAAAGTGGGTGCTGTGAATAGAAGCTCTTTGACTTTGAAAAATGTGTTCTTGCAGTCAGATGTCCATTCCCAATGCACGTCTTTTTGTGTGTGCCTACTTAGCACAACCAAAAGAGCCAGACGTCCGTGCATGAAATGTCAAAGGATTGTCCTTCATTTCCCGTAGCTGAGCCAAGTAGTGTCAAAAATCTTGCCAAATACTTCTCTTGACTTGCATCCCAGACGAGAGCACTCCGGGTACTTTAAAGGCATGGGTCCGATCATTCTCGGTGAAGCTTTTGGCTTCCTCCACAAGTGTAGTAAACTTACTCAAGTAGGCCTTGAGCGCGTCGTCCAACTACTTGAAGCCCTTCATCATGTGAAAGGCACGACGTGCCTTCATTCATTGGATACACTTCTTGTTCTTGTTCTCCCATGCCATGGGCTGCCACTCTATGTGTGGTTGTTGCGCGTCCCAGTCGTTGGCCATGTACTTGAACAGCTTTTCTTCAAGTTGCGTTGTGGCAAGGTCGCCCCACTGACTAAGTGGAGCCTTGTGGACATGTAGGACGTGCTCCATGTGATTCAGCTAGTCAGTCAGCCTCACGCCCTTCAAGGAGATCTCTTTACTATGAAGGAAGGACGTGTTTATGACCGGCCCCAATATCACCGAGACAGGGATATCCACGCCACCACTAGCAATGGCATCAGCATTTGTGGCCCATTGCAGTTGCTACTACTTCCGCACCTGGGTCATAGTCTACAATGCCTTGCCGAGGTCATCGCATTAGCGGGTTGCTTCATAAGCGGCCAAACGCTACAATTGTCATGGTCAATATCTGTAATGATGTGCCTGACGTGTTCTAATAGGTTGATAAACAAAAGCTTCAACTCTGATGTCTTCACAGCATCGGTGATAACCTAAAGGGCCTCACGCAAGGCCCTTTAGGGTGTAGTTTTCTTACACGCTTACCAGGATTCCTCCCTTCTAGAGGAATATTTCATCAGCAACAATGCTCGAGTGGACATGGGTATGTCCCATCGTAACTGCATCATAAGCAGGGAGGTTTGTCAACCCTCCTCCGGGTGGTGTCGCACCTCCACCATCAGTGCTGATCTTGAGTCATCCGACCACCTCGGCATCAAGCTCAACAAGCCTTTGACAGTTGTCGCGAATTGCCTTCGTGGTGACATCGTCGAACTTATGCTCGCGAGGACTACTGGTGTGAGTGCTTTTGGACCCTTTACTAGTGTCCGCAGCCCCGCTGCTATCGGAAGCTTCATGCAACCCATGGGCGCCTTCCCCCTCTTAAGCAATCGGCTTGAGTTTGCCACATGACGATGGTGATGATCGCAATCCTTGTCATCTTTGTTGTTGTTGACATCGTGCTCTTTTTGGGGTCTACACTCGTGTGTTCCTCTTTGAGCACGTCCTCTGTTACGTGGGATTTGTCCACATGCACGGTGACGTACTCATGGAGCACGTTTTTGGCCTCCACACGCTTCTTGGTGTTTCCAAGCTTAGTGAGGGTTTCCTTTGGTAGTATGATTGCCTTTGGTTTGGCAAACGTGCTTCCAACGACGGCTCCCAATATTGGGAGTCCATCAAGGGTTTGTGGTAAGGCCATCACCACTTTATCCTTGTCGCCTTTGAATGGTCTGGCGCTTGTCATTCCATTATCTGTGTAACCAACACGTGAAGACTGTTGTGAGGATCATTCTACAACTTCTGGGAGGTATTGCCTCCTTAAATATCCTTGGTCTTATGATTGGTGAGGTATTAATAAATCACGTGGTAGTAAAACACTATTCTTCTATGCTGTCAAGGTTGGCACAATTACGTGGATTCTAAGCAAAACCCTAAACCGTGACTCATGGGACTAGGCAAGGTAGAAAACATAGAAAACAATACGAAGGCAAAAAAAAGGATACACAAACTTGAGCACCACTCATACGGTGAGGAGAGGAGGGGGTCAACTCTAACTTAGATTTTCCGCCCTGGCATGCTCCTCCCTTCCTCTTGTCTTCATTCTTGTCTTCTGGTTTTCCTTGGCCTCCTCTTGACTCCTCTTGGCATGTCTTTTACCTCCTCCAATACGGCTCCCTTGTGCCCCACGGTGATGGGGAGGCCTCCAATGATTCCCAAGGAGTTGTCTTCCTCTTTTTTCTTATCATCTCAGGCCATGAGATTCCCTGGTCTTAGGGAAGGACACTCCTCCATTTGTTTCTTGAAGGAGGGAGGAAAGAGTCGTGAGTGGGGTAAATCTATGGGTTTGGAATTGGGTACTCCCCACTCTTTCCAATAAAGAATCAACTAGCCCCTTAGAGCAAAAAGGAAGCTCAAAGGAATAAGGAGGATGAAGAGCTTTCTAACAAATTGTACAATGTTGAAAACGGGTATGTTCTAAACTCGTACTCCCCTGTGATGTTTCTACTATTGTTACAACTGCTTGTGCATTTCATATCTCTTGTAGCCATCAGAATTGTCACACAATCAGTCATGAGGGTCATCTTGCTTTCAAAACTAGTGTAACGTGTAAACTCTCCAGCTCCTAGATGGAAGGCGTCATCAGAATTCGTCGATTGGCATCAGAGCTCGCTGGAGGGATTTTCTCCCTCCTTGTCACACTTGGGGGCAATCATCATCAATGACCCGTGCAGGGAGACTTGAATGTTTTGAGTCTCCGTAGGCTCATTTCCATTTTTACATCGCCCACTTGTTTTGGGTCCTAAACGAGATGGGTATTACTTCAAACTCATGAGTTTGCACAAGCTTTCTGTAGGAAAGACTCAAAGTTTGTGCTAAATAAAATTGAGTTTTATTTTTACGCAACGGCGTGAAATCGTCACATGCGAGGCACGTCCGGCGATTTTCACACTGGTGTTTTTTTTTTCTCTTGCGCCTCAACTCCTCGCTCTCTATTCCTCACCTCGCTCTGGTGAGGAAGCGTGGAGGAGAGGCCAAGGACGAGGGCATTAGGCCACAGGCCTCGGCCCTCAAGGCCTCGTAGCCTCCTGGCCGCTGATCAAGCTCAGCAGTGGCCAGCAGGTGGCCGCCCGATGACCGGCCTATCACCTGACCGGCCGCCGGTCATCCAGCCGGCCACCAGCTAGCTGGCCGGCAGCCAGCAAAGAGCTGGCCACTGGCCAGCCCTCAAAGTGGCGAGGGGTGGTGGCCAACCACCCCTCGCAGCTGTGAGGAGGGAGGGCAAAACTAGCCCTATCGCTACACAGCCACATACAAACTATCGGTCTTTTCAAGTTTGTTTGATAAAAAAACTCAATGAGTGTAGGCTAGAATAAAGGTTTATTCATGAACAAAAGTTACCTCCCAATGATCCATGCTTCTTGCACATGCACATTCCTTAGCTCCTCCATTGCCGTGGTGATTTGTTAGAGAAGATAGTTGTTAAGTCTTCTTGCCTCAATATCTTATCATAAAATTCATTATTAGCACGAGAGTATTGGCCGATGCCTCCACCCATCATGCTGGGTGTCACCTCGACTGGTATGTCAGGGGTAAGAGACTCACCACTCTCGGGGGATGTGCCGTGCGATTAGTCATCTGAGACGTCAGCGCTGCACTGCTTAGCACAAAACCTAGTGTTGTTGCTTCCAGGGTTGCTCAAAAACTACTTTGAATTGCTCCTTTGGTAATCATCTATTGTTGAAGTTCTCGTCAGTTGATGGTTGCTTATTGCCAATTACTCATGCTCCTTGCACCAATGTCATTGCAAGATCTATAAACTTCTAGATGGCGGGATGTGCTGAATACTTGTGCGAGGTTGTTGCGTAGGAGTGAAGACAATGTTTGCCGTTCTATTAATGTTGTACTACAACAAAAAGTGTTATCCTGAGTGGAATGTGGATATTCATCACATAGAGTTGTGGAGCAAGACACGATGAATGTGAGACATTTTCATAGCATGTAATCAAAAGTGGGTGAACTTTGATGACGCATTGTGGAAGTTTGACCTCACATATAGAAAAACGAAAACAAGAATGAGTCACATTTGGGGTATTGGGTATGCTCACTCACTGGACTAGCATGGCTTCCTTGGGAGGAGCAAGGGCACACACAACGCTTGAACAACATGGTTAGGGTGAACATAGATGTGTCAAGCACTTGTTGACAACTCTATTGTCATCGCCCCAATTGGGGCGATGACAATAGAGTGGAGAACCAATGTGGCGGATACTCAGCCACCACGCAAGGACCGCCAGCAGCTTCTCACCAATATGAACTGAGGTGGCCAGTTTGAGTATGCCTACCTTGGTTCACGTTGGTCGTTGGCCTTTGCTGCACCAAGGAAAGTACGGCCCGATCGGGGACTGGCTAAACAAGGACATGAAACGTTCACAGAAATGCCGATGGTACTCTGTCATCATATGCTCATGTTTACTGAATTGTCTTGCTGAATTAAACCCTGTGATTTTGGATGGGGTCCCTAGTTCATCAAAGGCACATGTTCTCCATCTCATTCATCAGTTTTCACATGACAGTGTGTCAAGCAAAAGGTCCTACCGAGATTCGAACTCAGGTCACTGGATTCAAAGTCCAGTGTGCTAACCACTGCACCATAGGACCACACTCATTGTTGAAATGCGCATATTTATGATTTTTGTGAGTTTTAGGAACATCAGGAATTGTTAACAAGTTGGGGTTTGTCAACTTCTTTTTGGGCCAATTAGTAACCTTATTGTTGTTTCCTCGCTGCCGTCACGAATGTCTCATGTAATGCAATTTGTTTTCGAGGGTGTGGATCTGGAAGCAAGCAGAAAACTCAGGGATACCATCAATACAGTGAAGTTGATGTTCCCGGCTACAATTTGTGCATTTCATCAGATGCGAGCCATCTGTTCATATTCATGTAGGTAAATGTACAGTAATCAAAATTCAAAAGATTAGCAATATGCTCCGAGTGTTTTCAGGTCCATCATCACAAGTAATGGTCATATGTTTCCATTTCATATGGAAAATGTCATTTTGATAAGGTTTTAGAGATACAATAGAACGTTAATGTAGCTCCTAAGCCATTTTTCAGATAGGAGAATCCTGATTTTTCTTTTGTTATGTTTTACAGTATCTTACCTTGATTATGCAAGTTTTTTAGTTTGAGCTTGGATGAGCACAAAAACGTCAAAGAGGTGGACATGTATGGATATGAATCATTCAATTTATGAGATGGTAAATGTATTTGCACAAAAAAAAAGGTCTTTGTACTAAATCATATGCATAAATGTATGTGTATATGAAAGATATTGTAAAGTAAAGTGTGGTACAATAGTGCACTTCATGACTACTTTTTACACGGCACGACACGCCATGACATGACATGACACAACACAAAAGGACACAACATAAGAAAACATGACATGACACACCATGAAACGACATATCATACTGGTATCTAAAAGGTGTTTTAATTCTAAAAGGTGTCCTTTTTTACGACACCTATTTTCGTCCTTGTCCCAAATTGGTATTGCATGCAATTATGTTCATTTGTCCTTTTCTTAGTTGATTGTGTTCAACACATTCTAGTGTTTAAGACACATTCATGATTGATCGCGCAAACGGCACCGACAGGCTGATAGCACCGACAAAGAGGTGATGGATATCAGTAACAAGCAGGCCACGTCGTAGCATGCATAGCTCCAATCACGGATGCAAACGATTTCAAAACTCAATCTCTAAACTTTGAAGATCGCTTCTCTTGCACACGGCCAGAGTCGGGCCGATTCCCCAAGCAAAAACAAACATTTTGTCTTCGTGTCAAACACAAACTCTTTTTTGTCTTTGTGACTAATTGCCTGACCTCTACAACTATTTGTCTTCATATGTTTTATTTTTTGCCTCAACCTTGCATGTACTAGTAGGGAAAAGCAACATGAAAGTTCACAAACTGAAAAAGACTATACGGTATGATATGACACACCATGGCATGACCTGATACAACACGAAACAGAATAACACAACACGGCATGAAATGGCACGTTTTGACCCACGCAAAATGATTGGACATCAGACAACACAAAAAAACATAACACGACATGACACCAAACAGCACGGCATGACACGACAAGACATGATAGGACTTCACATAACACGCCATGACATGACAATACACGACACAACATGACACAACACGAAACAACACAACACAACATGACACAAAATGACACAACAAAACATGACACGACACGACACAACAGAACACAACACGACACGACACAATACAACGTGACATGTCATGAAACGACACACCATGAAATGACATGGCATGATACAACACAACACGACATGACAAAACACAAACGACACAACACGACACAACATGAAACATCATGGCACGACATTGTACGACGCAATGTGACAAGATACAACACGACATGATACAAAAAAACCACGACAAGACATGACACAAAACAACATGACATGACACGATAAGACACAACATGACACAATATGACACAACATGACACGTGACAACACGACACGACAGGACATGACACGACACGACACGACACGAAGCGACATGACATGACACGACATGACACAATACGACATGACATGACATGACATGACTCGATACGAAATGAAATGATGTGAAAATACATGACACGATAGGACAAGACACAAAACGACACAAAATGACACCACACGACATGAATTCACACAAAACGACTTGATACGACATGACACGACACAACACGACATGATACATTACAACACAACACGATAGGACACGGAACGGCACGAAGCGGCATGGCACTTCACGAAATGACACGACGCGGCACAACACGGCATGTCACAACACATCACAAAATGAAACGACACCACACGACACAACACAACACAACACAACATGACACAACACAATACAACACAACACGAAACACCACAAAAAGACACAATACACCATGACACAACATGACACGACACCACACAGCCCGTTATGACATGACACGACAAAGGTCTACACAACAAAGCATGACATGACATGACATAATACAACATGACATGAAATGACATGACATGACACAAAATGACATGAAATGACACGACACGACACGACACGACACAACACAACATGACATTGCACGTCAAGGTACAATACAACAGGACACGACACAACAGGACACGACACGACACGACATAACACAACACGACATGACACGACACAACACGACATGACACAACACGACACGACACAACACAACACAACACAACACGACACGACACGGCACGACACGGCATGACACAACACAACACGACACGACACGACACGACACAACACGACACGACACAACACAACACAACACAACACGACACGACACGGCACGACACGGCATGACACAACACAACACGACACGGCCTGACACGAAACAACATGACACGACAGGACACGCCACAACACGACACGACACAACACAACATGACACGACACGACACGACACAACATGGCACGACGTGACATGATACGACGCAACACAACATGATGTGAAATGGCACGACACAACACGACACGACACGACCCAACACAACACAACATGCCACGACACGACACGGCATGACACGACACAAAAAGACACAAAATGACACGACACGACCCGACACAACACGAAATGACATGACATGACTCGACACAACACGACACGACACAATGCAATGGGATATGACACCACACGACACGACAAAATGTGTCACGACACAAAACAAAACGACATGACACGATACAACACAACAAGACACAATGTTGCATGACACAACACGACACGCCACAATACAACACGATACAATGCAAAACAATATGAAACAATGCAACAGGACACAACACAACATGACATGACACAACATGACACAACATGACACGACAGGACATGACACGACACGACACGACACGGTTCAAAACGACACAACACAACATGACACAATATGGCACAAAATGACACGAAACCACCCGACACAACATGACATGACACGACATGAGAAAAAATGACAAGATATGATAGGATATGACACAAAACAAAATGACAGGACATGACATGATACAACACAGCACGAAAGACATGACACAACACGGTACGATACGACATGACACGGCAAGACATGAAGCAACACGATATGACATAACAGGACACGACACGACATGACACGACACGACACAACACAACACAACACAACACGAAAGGACACAACACGAAAGGACACAACACGATACGACACGACACGACACGACACGACACAACATGAAACGACACGACACGACATGACACGACACGACACGACACGCCACGACACAACACGACACGACACGACACGACACGACACAACATGAAACGACACGACACGACATGACACGACACGACACGACACGCCACGACACAACACGACACGACACGACACGACACAACACAACACAACACGACACGACAAGACACAACACGACACGACACGACACGATACGACATGACACAACATGAAACGACACAATACGGCACAACACAACACAACATGACAGGACACGACACGACATGACACAACACGACACAACAGGACACAACACGACACGACAAAATGTGGCACTAAACGACACAAAGAACACACTATACTTCTATACATGAAGCAACATCCAAAACACAATAGCATACATTATTGGCTATCAAATTCATGTCACGCCCTCATGCGGCTCTTGGATATGGTTGTGCAGTTTACACTAATGATTCATTCTATTGAACAGAAGACATTGACCCACACAAAAGATGAACAAATCGACAAATCACCTGAATTACCAAGTACTCATAGTCTTTCCTTGAATTTTTTGAAGAATGGTCCATGGCGTGCGCATTGAGTTTTAAAACTTAGGTAAAAATGACCATTAGTAATTGCCACAAGTATGATACTCGAACAAATGCCATATTTCTTGGTTTCTCCTGCCTAAGGCTTTCAAGTGACCATGGCCAGGAGGTTTAGGTTTCATACTTGGAGTGCTTGATCAATCATAACACAATAACAACAATTGTCATTGGTTGGTAGGAACACAATGACAATGATTGTCATTGGTCCATCATAACACAATGACCACGATGTTTTTGGTCAGTGATAAGAAATTTCAATGATTGTCATTGGTTAGTCAACATTGTCATTGTTCAGTATCTGTATCAGTCACAGTCACACACAAAGTCGCAGTCGCAGTCATCGTTGCTGTTGCCCTCGCCATCACCGTTGCAGTTGTAGTCCCAGTCGCACTCATTGTCGCAACCACGGTCGCAGTCACAGTCGCATTCGTAGTTGCAGTTGCAGTCACAGCTTAAGTTGCAGTTGCAGTCACAGTTGCTGTCTCAGTCGCAGTCGCAGTTGCAGTTGCAGTTGCAGTTGCATTCATAGTTGCAGTCAAAGTCACCGTCACAATCGGAGTCGCAGTCACAGTTGCAGTCGCAGTCATAGTTATGACCGCGATTGCTGTTGCTGTTGCAGTCACAGTCGCTTTAGCTGTCGCTATCACTGTCACTGTCATTGTCACTGTCATTGTCACTGTCATTGTTGCTGTCATTTTTCTTGTTGCCATTGATGTCAACGTCTGTGTAGCCGGTGCCATCGCTGCATAATATCACATCACATCACAGTACACAGTCTTCTATCTTCATGCTGAATTGAAAGCATATGTGCACAGCAGTGAACGACAAGGAAATAACTACAGAACATTGATAGAGACAGAGAGAGGAAGAGAGAGAGAGAGAGAGAGAGAGAGAGAGAGG
>SZWC01007421.1:73188-95566 GCA_023375785.1 Penium margaritaceum
TTCCAAAGTTGGGGTATGCGCAGCGGCTCTGGGAGCCGGCTGCGACTCGAAATCCGGTCGATAATCGACCGGACCGAGTAACAAAAATACCATCTGGAGAAAATGCTCCGATAGGCCTGCCGAGGCGTCCGGTGGATGATCCACCTGATCCGGCGGATCATCCATCGGATCCAGTAGTGCAGGTTGTTACTGAGGGACTTGGCCAAAAATCTGGCTCGGCGTCCGAAACTCAGTAGTACATTTTGTTACTCGGGGACTTGGTCAAAATTCTGACTGCAGGTCCGCGGACAGGTTTCGAACCTCGTCACACCCCATCACCAAACACGACCCAAAAGTGGGTAGGGTGCGTGAAAACAGTGCAGGGGACCCCCACACCATGTGCAATGGGACATGCACCTTGGGAAAGGCGCTTCGCACGTGAATGAAGGCGCCACGACGAGTGGCGGCGTCAGGCTTCTATGGTAGGTGCGACCTGCGCTTCGGCAAGCATAACTTGAGCTACGCTTGGCCGAATTGCGCACAGTTTGGTGCGTTTGAAAGCTCATGACTAGCCCTATAAATGTTGTGATCATGTTTATGGTCAAAAACTAACGCAAAACGACATTTTTCCCTTCGTAAACTGACTGTCTCTAAATTCCTGCTCACATAGCGTGAGGCGACCAGAAAGCTCATGCTCAGTCTCAGATTCGCCCAAAACAGTAGACGTGAATCTCTAGAGGCGATCAGAAAAACGTCGGGAACGCACCACGCGGATCTCATCCTGACAAAGGGTTATGGGCCCACGGGTCTGATAGCCTCCAACTTTCACGTCTTTCGTAGCGCACGGGATCGTAATCTTGGACGTCACCGTGAAGTTCTGAGAACTTGTCGGAGTAGCAGCTGCGCACATGGCACAGAAGGAGACGCAGCCCATTCAGAAGTATGCGGGCGGCCCGGGCTTTGGGCTATCAAGGTGGCAGTTCGAGCTGCACCTCTCGCATAAGGGGCTGCTGGACGTCATGTTGGGAAAGGAGGAGCTCACGGAGGCGACTACTACGGACGCGGAGAAGCAGGCCTTCGAAAAAAAGAACACGGAGGCGCTCATGCTCTTGGTGTCCGGGACAGCCGAGTTGCAGTGGGGCTACTTCCAAGGCTGCAAGCAAGCAGTCGAAGCTTGGCAAAAGGTTTGCGCCATCGACCAATCCAAGTCGCTCGCGAACAAAATCTCCGCGATGAAGCAACTCCTCACGGTGAGAATCGAGGAGGGAGATGATGTCATCTCCGCCATGCAGCAGATCGAGTCGCTCGCCTCGCAATGCAATGACGTGGGGTGGAAGATCGACACGCAGCTGCAGGCGATGGCCCTCCTCATGGCCCTACCTGACAGTTGGGGTCCACTCATCACCGGTCTTGGAGGATGGTCTGAGGACAAGCTCACCTATGGCGCGGTCGCAGAGTACATCCGCAACGAGGCGCAGCGTCGGAGCTGCGGGGAGTCCTCGTCTTCCTCATCGGCCCTCGTCACCAAAACGCGCGGTGGCGGAAGTGGGGGCCGAGGAAGTGGCGGAAAGGGCGGCGGCAAGAAGGGCGCCAAGAAAGGTGCGTGCCGCAACTGCGGCAAGGAGGGCCATTGGGCCCGTGAGTGCCCGGAGGAGGCGAAGACCGGCGACAAAAACAGCAAGGGCAGGTCGCTCCTCAACGGCAACAAGAACCGCTTCCTCAAGAAGGCCAACAGGCGGTGCCTGGATTCCGAGGCCGAGGAGCACACCCAAGTCGAGAAGGTGGGGTTTGTCACCTACGAGAAGTCCTCCAAGTCAATGGTGGTCGCGAACGACAAAGTCGAGCCGGCGGCCGGCCAAGGCAACGTGGAGGTGGAAGTCGTGGTGGGCAGTAAGAAGGAGCTGTGCACAATTCATGATGTGCAGCACGTCCCCGGACTGGCTGACATTTTGAGTGTCAGCCGCTTGACGGACAAAGGGTATGAGGTGCTCTTCCGCAGGAAAGGCGCAGTGGTGCGCATCGACGGCGACGGCGAGGTCGTGCTGGAGGCGAAGCACGAGGGCGGTCTCTACATCGTGGAGACCAGAGTGGTCCCTGCGGCATCCGACACAGTAGATTTGCAAGAGCGCGTCGTCAACATGGCCAAGGGAGGAAGCGCTGATCTCGAGCTCTGGCATTGACGGTTGGGCAATTCAGCGCCCGCAACCGTTAAGGAGATGGCGAAGCGCAACATGGTGCGCGGCCTCGTCATCGACGGTGCAGACGCGGCAGCAGATGCAGCAGCACACAAAAAGTGCGAGCCTTGCATTTTGGGCAAGGCGCGGTGCAAGCCATTCAACGAGAACGCGGCTCACGCAAAGGACCTGCTGGAGGTCGTGCACAGCGACGTGTGCGGACCGTTCGAAACGCCGTCAAACGGCGGCTTCAGATACTTCGTCACCTTCATTGACAACAGCAGCAGGAAGCTCTACGTGTACTTCATGAAGCGGAAAGACGAGGTTCTGGACCGGCTGAAGGAGTACGTCGCAGCGGTGGAGAGGCAGACTGGCCGGAAGGTCAGAGCGCTACGCAACGACAATGGCGGAGAGTACGTGGGCTGTAGCGGGTGGATGAAGCAGCAGGGCATCAAGTGGGAACCCACTACGCCGTACTCGCCACACTCCAATGGAGTGGCGGAGTGGGCGAACCAGACGCTGCTCAACATGGTGCGGACCATGCTTGTGGATGCGGGATTGCCGCGAGGTTTCTGGGCGGAGGCTGTGCGTACAGCGAGCTACACCATCAACCTCACCCCAACAGCGGTGCTGAAGGGTAAGGGCGGCTGGAAGACGCTGCAGGAGGTTTTGAGCGGGCGCAAGCCAAACGTGGCGCACCTGAAGGTGTTTGGGTGCAAGGCGCACGCGCTGGTGCAGGCGGCGCAACGACGCGACAGCAAGCTAGAACCGCGCGCGAAGCCGTGCTTGTTCCTTGGCTATGAGAGCGCGCAAAAGGTGTATCGACTCTGGGACCCGTGCACTCAAGAGATCATCCGCAGCCGTGACGTCGAGTTCGACGAGCAGCAGAGCTTCAGCAGTAGCAATAACGACATGAGCGTCGGGAACACTCCAAAACAGGGGGAGTGGTTCCAGCTCCTTGACTACAAGAAGGAGCCGGCGAACGCGGAGGTCGATGATGCGGCGTCAGAGCGCGGCGGTGCAGCAGGTGCAGCAGCCGACGCGGAGGACTCCGACGATGATGCAGCTGGACTGGAGATCTGACGGAATGATCCGTCGAAGGAGGCACCGCGGGTGCCAAAGCGCGCACTCCCGGCGGAGTTCGCATCGGACGTCGGAGAAAAATCCTCCGGACGCGCCGCCCGTCCGGTTGATGATTCACCGGAGCGGGAAGAATCCTCGAGAAGCCGTCCGGTCGATGATTCACCAGAGCGGGGTGAGTCGAAAGGATCGCAGCAGAGTGACGAGACGCCGCCAAGACTACCGCACCGCAGCGGGAGGCAGCGGAGGGCGGGGAAGCGTTTCGACGCAGGCACTGGTCGATGGATTGGTATGACGTGGTGCATGCTGGCTGCATCAAAGGAGCCAACGACCGTCCAAGAGGTGCTTGCGCGGCCCGAGGGAAAGCAGTGGGACGCCGCCATCAAGTCGGAGTTGGCGTCCATTGCTGAAAACGACACGTGGCAGCTGGTTGACAGGCCGAAAGACGCCAAGGTCATCGGCTCCAAGTGGGTCTTCAAGACCAAGTTCACAAAGGAAGGTGTGGTTGACAAGTACAAGGCGCGGCTCGTGGTGAAGGGGTACGCACAACGTAAGGGCGAGCACTACGATGAGACGTTTGCCCCCGTCGCCAAGTTCACAAGCATCCTGGCGATCCTTGCGATGGCAGCCGCGAAGGACATGGAGCTCCACCAAATGGACGTAAAAACAGCCTTCCTCAACGGCATCATCGACAAGGAAATCTACATGGAGGTGCCGGAGGGGGTGGAGGCGCCGGAGGGCAAGGTGTGCAAGCTGCGGAAGTCCTTGTACGGGCTAAAGCAATCGCCCCGATGCTGGTACCAACAGATGGACAGCTTCATGGCACAACTCGGCTTCAAGCGCTGTGAGGCGGATCACAGTGTGTATGTGCGGCGCAGCAAGAAGCTCCATCAGATTGTCGCACTCTACGTGGACGATCTGATCTTGTGCTCCTCAGACCTGCCGAGCCTACAGCTGTTGAAAGAGCAGCTGAGCAGCAGGTTCCAGATGTCGGACATGGGGGAGCTGGAGTTCTACCTCGGGGTGAGCATTACGCGGAATTGGAGGGCACGCACGCTTGAGCTGGGGCAGGCCAAATACGTGGCCGAGGTGTTGAAGCGGTACAACATGGAGGACTGTAAACCAGTGTGCAGTCCTGTCTCCACGACCTATGAACTGAGTGCGGCAATGGTGCCGCAAACAAAAGAAGAGCGGGAGGATATAGCAGGGGTGCCTTACCAATCGGCGGTAGGCAGCCTCATGTACGCCATGGTGGTGACTCGACCGGACCTGGCCTACGCGGTGGGCCAAGTGAGCAGGTACGTGGCTGACCCAGGGCCACTACACTGGCAGGCGGTCAAGCGCATCCTCCGCTACTTGCAGGCGACGCGGCACGCACGCCTAAGGTTCGAGGGCAAAGGGCGGGCGGACCCTTTGCGTCTGGTCTACTACACGGATGCAGACTACGCTGGCGATGTGGACAAGCGCAAGTCCACATCCGGCTACGTGTTCTTCCTCGCTGGTGCAGCGGTCTTGTGGTGCAGCAGGAAACAGGACTGCGTTGCCACCTCCACAGTGGAAGCTGAGTACATCGCGCTGGCCGAGGCGGTCAAGGAGGCAGTGTGGCTCCGCAGGTTGCTTGGGGAGCTGGGCGTGCCGCAGCTGGAACCTACGGTGGTGCACGAGGACAACACCGGCTCCATCTCGCTGACCAACAACCCGACGCAGTACAGGAGGACGAAGCACATTGACGTGCGTTATCACTATGCACGGGACATGGTCGAGAAGGGGCAGGTGGTGCTACAGCACTACAGCACGCACAGCATGCTTGCGGATTGCTTGACCAAAGCGCAACCCGCAGACCGGCACGCAATGAGCGTGGCCGGACTTGGGATGATCAGCTATGATGGGCTGGAGGGGGCAGCGGAAGATGAGTGAGAGCAAGCAGGAGCAGCGGGCATGGAAGGTGCAAGGGGGAGAATGTTGAAAAATTGCCCCTCCGCATGCCCAAGTGCGGCGCCGGGAAGCGCTGACGAGCCACCAAAAAATGGAAACTCCGCTCCGCAGGATCTGCCGACTTGACATTTGCTCGGATCCTAAAATGGAGGATTGCCCCTGAAAGTTGACAAGTCGCTGAATCCGGTGGAAGTTGTTTCGCCGGAATCGAACAAGTATCAAGGGAGACATGGCTTTCCAAAGTTGGGGTATGCGCAGCGACTCTGGGAGCCGGCTGCGACTCGAAATCCGGTCGATAATCGACCGGACCGAGTAACAAAAATACCATCTGGAGAAAATGCTCCGATAGGCCTGCCGAGGCGTCCGGTGGATGATCCACCTGATCCGGCGGATCATCCACCGGATCCAGTAGTGCAGGTTGTTACTGAGGGACAGCCAAAAATCTGGCTCGGCGTTCGAAACTCAGAAGTACATTTTGTTACTCGGGGACTTGGTCAAAATTCTGACTGCAGGTCCGCGGACAGGTTTCGAACCTCGTCACACCCCATCACCAAACACGACCCAAAAGTGGGTAGGGTACGTGAAAACAGTGCAGGGGACCCCCACACCATGTGCAATGGGACATGCGCCTTGGGAAAGGCGCTTCGCACGTGAATGAAGGCGCCACGGCGAGTGGCGGCGTCAGGCTTCTGTAGTAGGTACGACCTGCGCTTTGACAAGCATAACTTGAGCTACGCTTGGCTGAATTGCGCGCGGTTTGGTGCGTTGGAAAGCTCATGAATAGCCCTATAAATGTTGTGATCATGTTTATGTTCAAAAACTAACGCAAAACGACGTTATTCCCTTCGCAAACTGACTGTCTCTAAATTCCTGCTCACATAGCGTGAGGCGACCAGAAAGCTCACGCTCAATCTCAGATTCGCCCAAAACAGTAGACGTGAATCACTAGAGGCGATCAGACAAACTTCGGGACCGCACCACGCGGATCTCATCCTGACAGTTTGGTAGTCCATGCACATCCACATCTCTCCGATGTTCTTCTTAGAGAAAGTACAGGTGCCATGTGGGATGACGTGGAGGGTCTGATGAACTGCTGACCAAGCACCTCGTCTAGGTGCTTCTTCAGTTTGGTTAGCTCGTAGTCATTCATCTGGTTCATCTTACCATCGGCCTGCTATCCGACTTCACGTTCATCTGATGATCGATGTTCCATTGAAGAGGTAGCTCTCGGGGTATTTTTCTTGGGAAAGACCCCTTTTAACTCTTTGATGAGCTGAGCAAACTCCTTTGGTACGATTGTAAGCTTCTCAGGTGTCGAGGCCATTGGCATTGCCTCGGCAGCTGCAATTTCTTTTTCTCCTCCTACTTCCACATGGACTAGCCATGCTTGAGCTCTACGTTTCACATAATGCTTAGCCATGTCCACATATATCGGTGGGCTTGTGGCTACCGCAACTTCCTCTGCTACTTCCACCTCTGTTGCTTTTTGGAACCACTGTTGTATCGTGGGTTGCTCAATCATAGGCAGGTATTGCTTTCTACCATAGATACTGATGTAAACTAAACTGCTTCACCCGTTGACTTGTGGATTATACTAGTATAAGAAATCTTGCCAAAGGATGATTTTGTGCAGGTTGTGATGATTTTTTTTCTGGTGGTGTAGATATCTGATTTGGAGACGGAGTGGTTCACGAAGTCAGTGGATGTACACTTGTCCATTGACGGTTTTCCCTCAAATATCTCTGGTTTGGTCTGTAAACCCAGCTTACCAACCATGTCGTTGTTGAGAAAACTGTGAGAAGATCCTGCATCTAGTAGTGCCAGTACCGTTCTATAGCACACATCCCTTGGTTGTACTTGAAGCAGTATTGTTGGTTGGTCATCCTCATACCCCGTGTCAAACTTTGCAATCTCAAGGGCCCTTCTCTGCGGCAATGTGAGCCGCTCAGATGTACAATCGGTTAGCGTAGATGTTTTCAACCAGATAGGAGGCTCGCCGTCTACTCTTGTCCTTTGCTGTTTCCTGACTCCTCAATCCTCTTCTTTGACTCTCCCTCTTTTGGCTTGTTATTGCCACTTTCTACAGCCATACAATATATGACCTGGCTTCCTACAAGTCCAGCAGAGCTGTTGATCTTGTTGATCGAAGACAGAAATCTCCATCGGAGACAAGGTTTCTGTCAATTGTGACTTTCCTCCGCAATGATAAGAATTGTGCCTTCAGGATCACCAACCATTGGTTTCCTCAATCCGAGCATTGTTGTCAGCGCTATTAACAAGGTCGGCTGTTGCCATAACTTACGAAAGGTCGTCTTGGATGCCAAAAATGGCAATGCTTACCAAAAAAACACGCTTGAGGCCATTGTAGTAGAAACATAATTCATCATGGGTGAGGTTACTGCTGGTAATGATTTTGCAGAAACGCAGAGTGTACTCCGTCACCCTAGACTGCTGACACAGACATTGGAGTCGTTGGATTCTGTCTACACCGTGTGTTAGACTTCTCTTTTAGCTTCCCAAAGTGAGCAAGTGTAGCATGCTTGAAGTCGCTCCACGTTTCTGGTGACGTGAGGGAGTCGTGCCACGTCAGACTAATCTAATCGAGAGGTAGTACGCTTGCGGTCGACGATGTGAGAGTGGTCACATGAGCTGTTGACCCAGCTCCTTCAGTCTCCTGCTGCCGTTGGATGGCCTTTAGATCAGACCACCAACTCAAAGCCATGCTACGAAAAAGTGAGGCCACAAGGTCAATTGAGGTCACTGCTGTTGACCACAGCAGTGGTGAATTCCACCTCTAAACTCGTCAGCCACATCCTGACAGTTGGTCACTTGGAGTTTGCTGGATCGATTGGCTTGTTGGAATGATGCTCCTCACCATGACAGGAGTGACTCCAAAAAGAAACACCAAAAAGACAAGCCTTAGTGGCTTAGTGGTTAATGGTGTCCACCTCTAGAGGCAGGGGCCCGGGTTCAAGTCCCACAAGATGAAATTCTGCCCTGCCTCAAGGGAGGTGGAAAATAGATGCCAGGAAGCTAGCTCAACCTCTAGAGTTCCTCTTTAAGTTTCTAGAAGGCCAGGTGAGGGTCCAGGAAGGTGGCACACCTTCTAGAAGGGGTGACTTGTCCTACAAGGCATCTAGAGGTGTCTTGGTCTTCTGGACACCTTCCCTCCTACTAGAAGCAAGCTGAGGAATCTAGGAAGGGGCAGAAGCTTCTAGAGGAGGGAAGGGATGCCTTCCTAGGTGGGAAAAGGACAGCCTACCAAGGAGCACTCTAGAAGCCATAGAATCTGCTAGGAAGCTCCAAATCTGGCATGCTTTGGTGTTCTGGAAAGCTTAGATCAGTGGCTATAAAATGCCACTGCTTGTGAGCCTTGATCAAGTGTTAATTCTCATCCAATTGAGGACAAAACTATTGCCTCACTCTCTGACCAGATTTTGCCATCCTTGGAACCAGTTGCCTCCATAGTTTCAGTCTCTCCAAAAACAGTTCGTGGTGTGAACCAGCCACTGCTAGGGACCCTCCAGGGTGCACACTCACCCTCAGGCCAACATGGCTTAGGGAGTGCCGGTCAAATCTGGAGTTCACTTCAGAGTTATAAACTTCTATTGGTGAGTACTGCTTCACGTGCACGAGAATCTTGAAGCTCCTCCATTGCTCCATTGAGCTGTTGGAGCAAATGGGCGTTGAGGCTCTTGAGTCCCGAAAATTTCTGGTACATGTCTTTGTTGACTTGCACTTGTCATTCAGTGTCTCCCATTGTACCAGGTGTCGTCTCGACGGCCTGTGGCAAGGGCGAAGGATTTTCCGAGCCCGAGGAATCCGTCACCGGGTTGGCCGCTGGGTTCGTTGGTGTTGCACCATTTGCCGCAAAAGTTACTACTGCCGTCGAGTTCACCTGGGGAGCGTCGCTATTTGCGCGCTGCTGATCCTCCATCGCCAGAGCCTTGGTTGGTTTTGCTGCTTGTTGTTGGGTGTGCTCGCTTCATTTACCATTGTCGTTGCAAAGTCTGCAAATCTCTGAATGGTGGAGATGCACTGAAGACTCATGCAAGATTTTCACCAAGTAGTTAATGTCTCAGTTGTCCCTGTAGCGCCGCTAGGCTCTGATGCCAAGTGTCACACCAAGCGAAACGTAGGTGGTTCACAAGGATGAGATGCGGGACAAAAGACGATTCTAGGATTTGGGAAAATGGATGATTTCTATTCAGCAGTAAGTGTTACTTGATGAACAGTGTTGAGTGATTTGAGCATGTCTATACAATGCCAAGAATGAGGATGAGGCATATGTCGGGTCCTCGGCACTCGAGTCGAGAGATACGTACGAAGTCGTGCAATGAGTGGCTCATTCAAGAAGCTCCACCGAGAATTCAGGAGACTTCAATAATATCAAGGCACTTCTTTGTATAAGTACATCGCCATTGAGAAGTCAACAGAGCAATATTGAAAATGGATATAGTTTACGAAACTTGTGTCAACCATTCCTAATGGTGGTTAAAGTTGTCAGAAACTTCAGGAACGAGGCACCAAAAGTTGGGATCGTTGGCCAAAATACCCTCAGCCAAATGGCATAAAAATCCTACAGTCGATACGTGGTGGGCTATGATTTTAATGACATGAAATGCCCACTCATGGAGTTTAGGGAATCGTGTACGTTAGGGATGTAATACCGGCACATTAGCGGACGTAGGCCGGTGACGATGATATCAGTCATTGATCAAATATTCGACATCTCGAAGATAATCATAGTACTCCTGGCTATTGTGTGCAGTTTCATAGCCGTGCCACTTGACCAAATACTTGGTCATTTTCCCATGGTTTCGATGTCTGAGGATATCTTCAATTACGTACTCCGTATCCTCATCTACTTGTACATGAGTTGGTTTCGTGACGTCTCTGCTGGGGAAGTTTATAGTGGGATCCTGGTAGTGTTTGACTTACTAATGTAGAAGACATTGTGGGTTTCCATGCTGGCAGGCAGCCAAAGTCAAGCGATGATAGGGGTTTCCATTTGCTCAAATGTAAATGGTCCCAACCATCGGGGTTTGAGCTTTGCAATGTCTTGTCCTCAGATGTTTATGTTAATTGAGCTGAGGAGGAAGCAATCGCCAGTGTTTAGCACGTCATCGCTATGACGTCGGTCAGCCACTCACTTCATAGCTACTTGCATATTTCTTAGCGCCTACCGTGTTTTCTCCCAAACACTAGAGTCTATACGGTCAATGTCGACTCTGGGGATGTTGCTTTGATTCTGTAGTCCAGCCAATGTGGCGGATTTTCAACGTATACCACTTCAAAACGGATTTTACCAGTTGTGGCAGAAGTGGCAGAGTTGTATGTGAGTTTGGTCTTTAGCATCTTGGTCGCCCAATCAGTGCCATGCAGCCGGCATAATGTGTGGAGAAGTTGTTCGAGCATCTGTTGGTCTGATCTGTTTGCTCGTCTGTTTTTGGATGGAATGCAGTGGATCCGACTGCCGTAATGTGTCATCATTCATCACCAAAATGGCTAGTGAAGCGGCTGTCTCTGTCCATGATGAAGGTACGTGTCACGTCAAAAGTACGTTGTTCTTTCTATGGTAAAGGTGGTCGTCGTCAGGATGAAGTATGACATTTGTTAAAAATCTGTCCACCATGACGAGGATGGCATCATAATCCTTAAGGGTAGCAAGCAGTCCTGTCATGAAGTCCATGCTACTGTCAACCCACCGTTCCATTGGAACGGGTAGGGCTGGACTAAACCGGGTGGCCTTGTTTGACGAGATTTTTGTCTTTGATAGGCGTCACACAATTTACGGAAGGTGGACATGTTGGCCTCCATCTTGTCCCACCAATGTCATTTCACCAGCTTCTTGAGCGTCTTGTCCTTGCCAAAGAATCCACATAGACCAGTGTTGTGGCACTCCTCCAATAACATTCTTCGCAGCTTCTTCTTCTCGTGCACTGCATAATTGAGTTCCGGCCCGTGTAGCTTTTGTGACATGTACGCAACCGGTTTGTCTCCACCGCCATTGTCTTTGAGGAGCATGACTCCGATTTTTTGATCGGACACATCGGTGGCCATGATGTAGTCTACTGATGGATCTGCCAATTGTAAGGCAGACATCTAGGTCAATGAATTTCTCAAAGGGTTAAACACGTCTTGTTTGCTGTCTCCCCGATTTCATTCCGTAGTTTTTCCTGTGAGATTAGAGAGAGGCTCTGGCACTCGAGCGTAGTCCTTTGCAAATTGATAGTAGCAGATGCAGAAACCCAAAAACACTTGGACTTCCCAAACATTTGTGGGTGTCGGCCAATCACTGACCGCCTCCACCTTTTTCAAGTCCATGGTAATCCGTCCGCCACAGATGATGTGGTCCAAAAACTTGATCAAAAAGTGACAAAATTGGCATTTCAAGAGCTTTCCAAAACATTTCTTTCTTTATAGAGTTTTGAGAAGTTTTCAAGGATGTATTGTGCTCCTCTAGAGTGAGGCTGTACACTAGAATGTCATTGACAAATACACCAAAGAGGTTTTCGAGGTACGGGCGGAATATGTTGCCCATCACCGCCATAAATGTTGCAGGGACGTTTGTGAGTCCAAACGGCATAATCGTGAACTCAAAGTGCCCATGTATGGTGTGGAATGATGTCTTATTAACGTCCTTCTCAAATATGCAAATCTGATAATAGCGGTGTTGAAGGTCAATCTTGCTGAAGATTTGGATCCTAAGGATTTGTTCAAATGTTTTTTAGCTAACGGAAGAGGGTAGCAGTTCCTGAATCTGATGTCGTTGAACACTCAGTAGTCCACGCACATCCACATCTATGAGGTTTTTTTTTTCATGAAAAGTACAAGTGTCTCGTACGGTGACGTGGAAGGTCTGTTGAACCCCTGATCGAGCATCTTGTCTAGCTGCCTCTTGAGTTCATTCAGCTTATGATCACTCATCCAATAGGTCCCTTTCACTGTTGGTCTGTTGCATGGATCCATGTCTAGATGATGGTTGATGTTCCGTTGTGGAGGCAGCTCTCCTGGTAGTTTGTCAGGAAAAACCCCTTTGAACTCCTCGATGAGTGTTTTTAAATCATCTGCTAGTGGCACAAACTTCTCAGGTTTTGAGGTTGTTGGTGTCGCCTTGGTAGCTATAATATTTGCCGCTTCCCCTGTCTCATTTATGGTTAATCACCCCTAAAAAGTACACACGTCATGAAGTGTACATAATAAACACATGCCTTCAGAAGTTTCATGGTACCTTCGTGGAAAATGCAACACAGCTTAACTGCAGCGGGAGGGCCGGTTTGGCCCTCCCTCCTCACTGAAGCGAGGCAAGGTTGCGTACCACCCCTCGTGTCAGCGAGGGCTGGCCAGCGGCCAGCACTTCGCTGGCCGCCGGCCAGCTTGTCTCCGGCTGGACGGACGGCTGCCAGCCAAGTGACCGGCCGGCCACCAGCCGGCCAGCTGCCAGCCACCGATCGCAGCCTCAGCCCGATCGGCGGCTGAGGGGTCGCGAGGGCCTCAAGGGCGAGGCCTCGTGGCCTCGTGGCCTCGCCCCCACCCACCCTCCTCGGAAGTGAGCAAGCAAGGAAAACAGAGGGGGACCAGGGATGAGAGGCAAGAGAGATGCAAGAGTCCTGACAAAAAATTTCCTCACACGCAACAATTTCGTGCCATAACGTAAAAAACGTAAATCGAAGATCATTTGCGATGAACTTCGACAATAAAACAACAGATAACTCGTGCAAACGCACGAGATCAAGGTAAAAACCCCCGGTTTGGGTCCCAAAACCAGGGGTAAGGCTAAAAACGGAAACGGGCCTCCTGAGACTCCAAGTATTTGAGTCTCCCGGGTGTGGGTCATTGATGACAATTGCCCCTCAGTCTTACGAAGGGGGTAAACCCCTGACGCGGACTGAGAACGCCATTCTGCGAACTCCGATGATGACTTCAGAGCAAGAGCTAGAGACTCGACCCGTTACAGTGGTTCTCCGATCCAAACGGACCCCGTGACCAAGGGTTTGACGGAAACGGCGGCTACTTCCTACATAAAATACCGCCGACAGCTGCAAGCAGCAGCAAAAACGCCATAACAGACTATGACGTTGATTCTAAACCATTACAAGTACCACAAATTACGTTAGAAAGCTCTTCAAGAGCTCTAGTTCACCCTCCCATCTCCCTTGAGCTTCTCCTTCACTCCAAGGAACCAGGTGGATTTTTCATGGACGGGATGGGGAGTGCCCACCCTCCAAAACCACCAATTTGCTTCCATTTCAAGGTTCCCTCCTCTCTCCTTCATCCACATAATTGGGACAGTTTTTCTTCCCAAGGCCAGAAGCCCTCAAGACATGAGAGCACCCAAAAAAGAGGGAGGAAAACACCTTGAAGATTTTTGGCGGCTTCCTCAACGCCCCCGGCTCAAGGAAGACATAACAAACGGGCGCGAGACGTGCAAAAGACTCAAGAGGAGGCCAAGGAAGACAAGAAGACAGAGGAAGGACAAGAAGATAGAAGAGGGAGTGAAGGAGGTGCTAGGACTTGCTAGAACTCCTTTTCCTTTCTTTGTCCTTGTTTTGTGAGCGACACTCACATTTTTTTTTGTCATTCCCTTGACCTCTAACTTTCTGTTTTCCTAGGTACTAGTCCTTGCCAATCGCCGTGAGTCACGGTTTAGGAAGACTAGTTCCAAAATCAACGCCCTTGTGCTGATGTGGCGGCTTAGGAACATAGATACTAAACTTTTTAATTGCCTCACTGATCGTGATAGTGAGGCTTAGGAGGCGATTCCTCCTCAACGTTGAGGAGGAAGTTCCTCCTCACAATGATCTTCACGTACTAGTTGCACACACGACGAGATTCCAGGTGCTGGACCATTCAAGATGAACAAGGGCAAGGTGGTGACGGCCTCACCACACGACCTGGACGGACTCCAAATTTTGGGAGCCGCCGCCACGAGCACGATTGCCAAACCAAAGGCAACTGAACCGCCAAAGGCCTCCGGCGCCAACCTCAGAGACACCAAGAAGCGTGCAGAGGCCGGAAAAGTACTCGTCGAGCACGTTGACACGCACGTGGAGGAACCCCATGCGACGGACAACGCGATGGAGGAGGATCTCCTGGATGAGGATCCCGACGAAGAGCATGACGCCGATGATGATGAAGGCGACAAGGATTGCGATCATTGCCATCTTTGTGCGGTGAACTTGAGCTAGTTACTCAAGAAGGGCAAGGCGCTCGCCGCATCGCCTGAAGCTGCTGACGTCAGAGAGGCTGCCGAGAGCAGCAAAGGCGCCAAAAGCAACCACGTGGGAAGTTCTCGCGAGAACGGGCCCGATGATGTCACCGCGAAGGCAATTCGCAATGACCGCCATAGACTTGCTGAGTTTGCTGTCGAGGCTGCGGGCCGACTCAAGATCACCACCGACGGTGGAGGTACAGCACCACTCGAAGGACGGGGGCAGACCCCGCTTCCTACGATGTGGTCGCAATGGGGTAATGCAGTGCTCACCCGAGCGTTGTCACTGAAAACAACCTCCTTTGGAAGGTGGGACTCTTTGGAGGCGTGTACGTGAACCGTACCCTCCTACAGTGGGCAAAGGTGCACGGACAATGCGAGGCGTTGGAGACTATGATCGATGCTCTGATGACATCAGAGCTCAATTTTGTGTTCGCCAACCTGCTGGCCCACGTCGGGCAGAGCATCACGGACCTTGATAGTGAACTCCAGCTACAGCGCCTTGCCGCCCATGAGGCAAGCCGCCGATGTAACGACCTCGACAAGGCGTTGCAGAACGTGACCCAGGTGCGAATGCAGCAGGAAGCATAGTGCACTACAGCTGATGATGCCACTGCCCGTGGCAGCGACGACTTGCCTACCTCGCCGACGTTGGGGCCGGTCATGAACACGTCCTTCCTCTAGAGTGTGGAGATCTTCTGGAAGGGCGTGAAGCTGACCAAGTGGCTGGATCGCATGGAGTACGTTCTACGTGTCCACAAGGCTCCACTCAGCCAGTGGGGCGACCTTGCCACGACTCGGCTTGAAGACAAACTCTTCAAGTATGTGGTTAAGGAGTGGACTATGCAGCTGCCGCACCTTGAGTGGCAGCCCATGTTGTGTGTGAGAAGTGCACCCAGCGTGAGGAGGCGTAGCGTGCCTTCCACAAAATCAAGGACTTCAGGCAATTAGGTGAGCGAGTTCACCGCACTCGTGGAGGAAGCCAAAAGATTCACCGAGGGCAATGGGACTTAGACCTTCAAGTACCTAGAGTGCATGTACTTGGAGTACTTGCGTGATGGTCTTGTCAGCGAGAAGCTGAAAGATAAAATCACCGCAATGGCAACCGGCCAGGCTTGGACAAGGTGGAAAGCGTTGCGAGACTACATGAGTGAGGTGTATTTGGCGAACCCGAAGCACTACTCGGACGCATGGTCGAGCGGGCATGCATAGCAAGGTTGCTACATGCGCATGGACGCTGTGAGGGCAGGATGAGCAGCCGAGCAGTGGGGTGGGGCCAAGGGCAAGCAGCCTGCAAACCCTCTAGTCAAGAAGACTGGCGGGCACAAGACCCCAAACAACAAGCGCAGCCGTGAAAATGACGAGCTGCATGCTGTGCGTGAGCGTCGCAACACAGCATTTCGCGAAGGACTCTGCCAAAACTGTATGCAGCCTCGTCACTTTAGGGCTCAATTCCCTCAGGCTGCTGGTGGTGGACAAGATCCAGCAACGTTAGCCGCAATAGTAGCACCTCGTGGGGAGGGTGCAGTAGGAGGCCGTGGACAAGGCTGTGGACATGGTCGCTGTCGCGGCAATGGGCCCGGCCGTGATAACGGACAAGGCCGTGGGGCGGGTTTTCCCTACCCCTGAGTGACGTTAGTGGAGACCACTCAGGGGTAGAATTGGATCAAGAGTGTAGGTTCATGTTTTCAGACGAGGATGTTGAACGATTTGAGTTTTTGACGAGTTCAAATTTCTCTATTGTTTCTCCCCTCTCATTGAACCTCATTCTACACTTGCTCATCGACATTGCCCACTAAATCTTGCATCACCGGACAAGATGCATGACCGAACCTGATTAGTGGTGGCAACACCAAACACTTAATAAGAATTATGTAATACAGTAACTGAAGTAAACACCCTCAAAGCGATGAGTTCAATCACGTTCACGGTACCTTTTGTCGACGATTTTCACCCAAGGAAACATAAAGACTCGAAGGTGCTAGCCAAATTCACACGTGCCCACAAGATTTGGACTCAAGTAGGTGAATCATGGGAGTTGTGGCGTCCGCCATCTAGATTCCGTGTTTATCATGAACTCGGCTTGCCATGGTTGAGCTTGTTCACTCAGAAGAGTGGAGGCGACATGATGATGCAGTTCAAAGGACACCTAGCTGGTGCTCCCGTGAATGTACTTGTTGACACTGGAGGAAATGACTCCTTTGTTAGCCTTGGCTTTACCCGACAGGTTGGCCTAAAGTACGAGCCATTAAATGATGCGGTTGTCATTGCTGACAACCGAACAATACCCGTTATTGGTGTTTGTAAAGTAAAAATTTGTATTCAAGGGTACACACAGAGTGTCACGTTGAAGGTACTCAACCTTCTTGACCCATTTGACATGGTGCTAAACGATCCCTAGATCTATGAAAACAAGGCTCTAATGTACTTTGAATCAAAGCGCTTGATCCTCGGAAAATGACAGCGTCATTTTATGTTGATTTTGAGTACGGAGTTATTGCTGACCCTATTCAAAGTCTATGCGAGCTTGTTTGCGATGCAGGTAAAGAGACGTATTCGATAAGGTTGTCGATACTTCTTGACTCTGCTGTAGAAAGTGGGGGACGACGTGAAGGAAGACACACCACAAGAGGTCAAATCTCTATTGGCGGAGTTCTCGGATGTATTTCAAGACCCACCTACTGGGCTTCCACTAGAAAGACACATGGGTAACACGATTCCGCTACAACCAGAGACAACTCCTCCGTTCAGACCCATGTATTGCCTTAGTCTAGCGAAAATGCGAGAGACCAAACACCAAATTAAAGAGTACCTTGCAAAGGGGTGGATTGAGCCAAAACGTTGGCCGTACGGTGCACCGATTGTAAAAAAAAAGGATGGTGGTTTTTGCATGTGCGTGGACTATCGTGCGCTGAACAGACTGATGGTGAAAAATCGATTCCCTTTACTGCGGATTGAGGACCTGTTTGACCAACTCCAAGGGGAAAAAGTATAATCATTCTTGGATTTGTCTCAAGGGTACCATAAAATCCGTATCACGGAAGATGATGTGCCCAAAACTGCCTTTCAAATGCACATGGGATACTATCAGTTTTGGGTGTTATGCTTTGGGCTATCGAACACCCCGACAACCTTCCAAGGAGAAATGAACCAAACGTTCACCAAGCAACTCGGTCAGTTTGTCTTGGTTTACCTTGAAGAAATCTTGGTTTTCTCCAAATCCATGGAAGAACACATACAACATCTGCATGAAGTTCTCGCGATCCTTCAGGAACAGAAGTTCTAAGAAAAAAAAGGCAAGTGCGAGCTTGCACAAGATGAGCTCAAACACCTTGGATACATTGTCGGCAAGGACGGTATCCATGTCGACCCACGGAAGGTCCAAGCCGTGGTGCACGCCCAGAAGATATTAGGCAGATTTGGTCTTTCCTCGGGCTTGCAAGCTACTTTCGATGGTTTATGCAAGCATATTCGACCCTAGTAGCACCACTAACCAGGCTCACGTGAAAAGACCTGCACTGGAAATGGACATCTGATTGCAAGAACGCCTTTCTCAAACTCAATGAGCTTCTATCCACAACGCCCGTCCTAGCTCACCCAGATCCATCGCAACCGTGAGAGGTTCGATGTGATGCATCGGTAGTAGGACTCAGAGCTAACCTTATACAGAACGGTCACCCAGTTGCGTATGAGAGCCGGAGGCTCATTCCCGCGGAAACGCGATACACAACAGGGGATCAAGAGCTCCTTGCGATAGTACACGCTTTCAAGATGTGGTGTTGCTACCTCGAGGGTGCTGAAGGGGATGTGACGGTTGTGACCGACCATAACCCATTGGTACATTTCCAAACACAACTGAACCTCTCAAGACGACAGGCGCGTTGGAGCAAATACCTGAGCCGATTCTTGTTCACATGGGAGTATCGGCCAGGACGCATCAATGTGGCCGATCCACTAAGCCGGCAGCCAGTGGAAATTAAAACAACCACCAAGGTCGGTGGTTTTTTCGGCCATTGCGACAGCAACCGTGCAAAAACGAGAGCCCCCTACACCTCTGCGGCAACCACCTTGAGAGATTATCCACTACAACAGTTTTGTCAATAGAATCCGAATGGGATACTGTGTGGATTCTTGGTTTCAAGACTCTTGAAACCTAAACAAGCACGGATTGGTGGAAGCCACATGAATCTAGTGGCGTAGAGAACAAGTTGTTGTGCAAGACTGAGGAGACCTTCGAGCAAAGATTATCTCCCAATTCTACGACCCCTCTAACCACTATTGGTGGCCAGGATGGAGTGTTGATATCCGTAAGTATTACAGGACATGCGACCCATGTCTTCGGAATAAGGCTACTAACAAGAAGCCTACTAGACATCTCCAACAGCTTCCCATTCTTGGGACTTAATGGGAGTGCGTCAGTATGGACTTCATTACTGGTCTTTCGGACACGGCCCTTGGCTACGATGCAATACTGGTGGTTGTGGATGTTCTGACAAAGATGACACACTTCATTCCTACAACCACTGATATGAACGCAGAGGAGACCGCTTGTCTCTTCTTTGAGGGTATCGTAAAGTACCACGGCTTGCCGTTGGGCATTATCTCTGATCAAGATCAAAATTTTGCTAGTATGTTCAGGCAAGATATGTACGAGTACTTCAGTAGCGAGTCGTGAATGTTGACATCATTTCACCCTCAAATTGACGGACAATCAAAGCGCATGAAATGCACTCTGGAACAAATGCTCCGCATGTATGTGTACCCTGCCATGAATGACTGGGACGAATTTCTAGCACCGACAGAGTTTGCGGTGAATATCTCGGTGAACTAGTCTACACAAATCACACCGTTTGTGTTGAACAGTGGTCAGCATCCACTGGTACCCTCTTCATTAGTGAAGAATGAGAGTACAGGAGGACATGTTCTTTCTGCTCAAGCCTTTGCCGAGCGCATAGACTCCTTCTTTTAGGAAGCCAAGGGTCATCTTCAAGCTGCTGTTAACGACAGAAGGCATATGCGGACAAAAGTCACCGCGAGGTCTCGTTTGACATCGGTGACAAAGTGCTCCTTAGCACTAAGAATCTCTGGCTTAAGTCTCCAGGGGCACGAAAACGTCTACCAAAGTGGATTGGGCCGTTTCCCATCGTCGCACGCATCGGGCTAGTGGCATACCGATTGCTGCTTTCGCTGAGTATGAAGATACATAACGTGTTTCATGTGAGCCTCTTGACTCCATACACGGCAGAGGGAACCGTTCAGCCACCACCGGCAGCCCTTGCTGCCGATGGCCAATACGAGTTTCTTTGCCTACTTCAGCACCGAGAGCGTACTATCTAGTCGCAGGTTGTTAGGGAATACCTTGTTCATTGGGCCGGGTATGGACCTGAACATAGCTCATGGGAGCCCGAATCTTGGTTGCCCACAGGGGTAATCAACGAGTATTGGAATGAGCTAGCAACTCACACAAACTGACGCGTGTTGAGGGGCACCACCTGAACGCGGAAAACTGAACAACATTCCCGCAAGGCTGTATTCATGGATTGCAACCATAGGAGGTTGGGGACGCCCAACATGGTTGTTGCGCAGACGCTCCAGCCTAAAGGGGGGAGGCTACTAGCCATGCTGACCGACAAGTTGTAGCTTAGGTCCAAGTGCCATGCACGTGTTCATGTTTAGCTGGTGTTTGAAGTTATTAACTTTTCTTTCACAATGTTGATGACTCGCTGACTAAAAATCCTGCTTGTTGTTCATAAACCGGGATGGTACATAATAAGTGGGGAGGAATGTAGCGGGAGGGCCGGTTCGGCCCTCCCTCCTCACTGAAGCGAGGGGTAGTTGGGCACCACCCTTCGCGTCAGCAAGGACTAGCCGGCGGCCAGCACTTTGCTGGCCGCTGGCCAGCTCATCGCTGGCCGGTTGGACGGCCGGCGGCCGACCAAGAGACTGGCCGGCCACCAGCCGGCCAGCCGCTAGCCGCCGATCGCGGCCTTAACCCGATTGGCGGCTGAGGGGTTGCAAAGGCCTCGAGGGCGAGGCCTCCTGGCCTGGTACCATCGCCTCCCCCCCACCCTCCTTGCAAGCCAGCAAGCGAGGACAAGGGAGGGGGATAAGGGACGAGAGGTGAGAGAGATGCAAGAGTCTTGGCGTAATGTTACCAGCGTGCCTCGCACGCAATAATTTTGCACCAGATTGTAAAGAACGTAAATTGAAGTTTGTTTGCGACAAAATTAGGCAATAAAGTAATGGAATAACTCGTGCAAACACATGACTTCGAGGTAAAATCCCCTGGTTTGGGTCCCAAAACCAGAGACTCGAAATAGTCGTGTCTCCCTGCTCTGGGTCGTTGATGATGATTGTTCCTCAGTCCTGCAAAGGGGGTAACCCCTGACGTGGACTGAGAACGCCATTCTGCAAACTCCAACGACAACTTGAGATCAGGATCTGGAGACTCGACTTGTTACATTAATTTACATCGTTTGTTGACAGACATATAAATGGATTTGAATGCTTGAAGACACAAAAAAACGTAGAAGGCTTGCCAAAGAAAAAAAAACACATAGTAAAATCCATGTTTAAGTGCTCTACAACTCTACTTATAGTTTGTAGTAAAAGACGTACATTTGTACCTATACATAAAACATGTTAGAAGTGTAAGGCATAACAGTGCCTATTCCTTGACGTAAAACAGGAAAGAAGCAAAACCCTCCCAAAGTCACATTCAGATGGTTTGGGTTTTATGTTTTTTTTCTTGCCCGGGCTCATGCTGGGCCTCGCGATAGTGGGGCCCAACAGGTTCCCTTCTATCTTGGGGGGGGGGGGGGGGGGGTTTCTTCCCCTGCATTCAAACCATTTGCAAGAATACATAAGTGTATATCTTGGATGTTGTACGATACACGTCCCGTTTTTCAGCTCAAATACATTATGACTGTGGGGGAGGGGGGGACGACGTGGTGACCAATTCGACATTGTCTTGCTTCACTATCACAAAACTCTCTAGAAACCGTCTATTGTCAGTAGTCGGCGGTCAATATCTGAAGATCATTCACTATTCTTGTTTACAAACTCAACTTGTTAGATCTTGATCATTGATATCCGTACATCGACGGTTTGTGAGTTTGTGCAAGCGATCATCCCCCAGTACATCAGTGCTTTTTGCTATAACCACATAAACCGGACACACTGACCAGATACACTTCATTGATACACTCTAACCTTTTGGGGAGGGGGTCATCCGGAGGCCAAGTCCCCCCCTCCCCCGAGTTATCAAAGTGAATTGTAGCATGGCATTGCCACGCCGACCGGTCGAAGGAGCCACGTGGCTCGAGCAGGGTCACTTGGGACTATGGGGGGTCAGACGGGATGGCATGAGGGTCGGAGAACCTCAAGTGCAACGGTTTTGGTCTAGTTGCTCAAGGATTTTGTCGAATCCGTTACATTGGTATCAGAGCTCCAGGGCTCAAATCCCACGTCGGGATTACTGGAGATGCCGAGGCAGCTCTTACTCCTAGTGGGGGGGAGTGTAGCGTGACAGTGCCACGCCGACCGATCGAAGGAGCCACGTGGCTCAAGCGGGGTGACTTGGGACTATGGGCGGTGAGACGGGATGGCATGAGGGTTGGAGACCCTCAAGCACCGCGGTTTTGGCCAAGTTGGCCAAGGATTCCGTCGAATCCGTTACATGTATTGGGCGACTGTTTATGGTGTTTGTATCAAAAGATACGTGATAGAAACATAAGAAGATACAACAATGTACAATACAATAGTGAACAAGATACATGGTCACCACAATACATGCCCCGATACACAGTCTTAATACTACCGGTCATCGGTGGAGGAGGGATTGAGAATCCCGACTACATGGTGACCGTTTTTTCCTGTGTATGGATGCCATAAAATGCGAATACATGAGTGGATTTTTTTCCCATCATCATAAGAAATCCATACATTCACCAGATGAACTTTGATAATACACTCAACCTATCTGGGGGGGGGGGGG
>SZWC01007422.1:12788-42721 GCA_023375785.1 Penium margaritaceum
CAACCACTCGCAACCACTTGCAACCACTTGCAACCACTCGCAACCACTCGCAACAACTCGCAACCACTTGCAATCACTTGCAACCACTTGCAACCACTTGCAATCACTTCCAACCACTCACAACCTCTTGCAACCACTTGCAACCACTCGCAACCACTCGCAACCACTCGCCACCACTGGCAACCACACAAAACCACTCGCAACCACTGGCAACCACTTGCAACCACTTGCAACCACTCGCAACCACTCACAACCACTCGCAACCACTCACAACCACTCGCAACCACTCGCAACCACTCACAACCACCCACAACCACTTTCAAGCATTCACAACCAGTCGCAACCATTCACAACTACTCACAACCACTTGCAACCACTCGCAACCACTAACAACCACTCACAACCACTTGCAAGCACTCGCAACCACTCGCAACCACTCAAAACCACCCACAACCACTTGCAACCACTCGCAACCACTTGTAACCAATCGTAACCACTCGCAACCACTCACAACCCCTTGCAATCACTCATAACCACTCGTAACCACTCGCAACCACTCGCTACCACTCGCAACCACTCGAAACCACTCACAACCATTGGCAACCACTCGCAACCACTTGCAATTACTCGCAATCACTCGCAACCACTCGCAACCACTCAAAACCACTCTCGACCAATTGCAACCACTTGCAACCACTCGCAACCACTCGCAACCATTGGTAACCACTCGCAACCACTCGCAACCAATCGAATACACTCACAGTCACTCGTAACCACTCCCAACCACTTGCAACCACTTGCAAGCATTCGCAACCACTCGCAACCACTTGCAACCACTTGCAACCACTCGCAACCACTAACAACCACACAAATCCACTTTCAACCACGCGCAACCACGCGCAACCACTCGCAACCACTCGCAACCACTCGCGACCACTCGCAACCACTCGCAACCACTCTCAACCACGCGCAACCACGCGCAACCACTCGCAACCACTCGCAACCACTCGCAACCACTCGCAACCACTCGGAACCACTCTCAACCACTCACAACCACTGGAAACCACTTGCAACCACTCACAACCACTCGCAATAACAAGTAGCCACTCACAACCACTCACAACCACTCGCAACCACTTGCAACCACTTGCAACCACTCACAACCACTCGCAACCACTCACAACCACTTGCAAGTACTCACAACCACTCACAACCACTCACAACCAATCCAAAACACTCGCAACCACTCCAAGCCACTCAAAACCACTTGCTCCCACTCGAAGTCACTTGCAACTACTCGCAACCACTCGCAACCACTCGCAACTACTCACAACTACTCGCAAACAACTCGCAACCACTCGCAACCACTCCAAACCAGTCCCAACCACTCGTAACCACTTACAATCACTCGCAACCATTGGAAACCACTCGCAACTACCCGCAACCACTCACAACCACTCGCAACAACTCGCAGCCACTCGCAACCACTCGCAAATACTTGCAACCACTCGAACTCACTTGCAACCACTCGCAACCACTTTCAACCACTCCCAACCACTCCCAACCACTCACAACCACTAACAACCACTCGTAACCACTCGCAACCACTCGCAACCACTCGCAACCACTTGCAACCACGTGCAACCACACGCAACCACTCGCAACCACTTGCAACCACTTGCAACCACTTGCAACCACTTGCAACCACTTGCAACCACTCGCAACAACTCGGAACTACTTGCAACCACTCGCAACCGCTTGCAACCACTTGCAACCACTTGCAACCACTCGCAACAACTCGGAACTACTTGCAACCACTCGCAACCGCTTGCAACCACTTGCAACCACTTGCAACCACTCGCAACAACTCGGAACTACTTGCAACCACTCGCAACCGCTTGCAACCACTTGCAACCACTTGCAACCACTCGCAACAACTCGGAACTACTTGCAACCACTCGCAACCGCTTGCAACCACTTGCAACCACTTGCAACCACTCGCAACAACTCGGAACTACTTGCAACCACTCGCAACCGCTTGCAACCACTTGCAACCACTTGCAACCACTCGCAACAACTCGGAACTACTTGCAACCACTCGCAACCGCTTGCAACCACTTGCAACCACTTGCAACCACTCGCAACAACTCGGAACTACTTGCAACCACTCGCAACCGCTTGCAACCACTTGCAACCACTTGCAACCACTCGCAACAACTCGGAACTACTTGCAACCACTCGCAACCGCTTGCAACCACTTGCAACCACTTGCAACCACTCGCAACAACTCGGAACTACTTGCAACCACTCGCAACCGCTTGCAACCACTTGCAACCACTTGCAACCACTCGCAACAACTCGGAACTACTTGCAACCACTCGCAACCGCTTGCAACCACTTGCAACCACTTGCAACCACTCGCAACAACTCGGAACTACTTGCAACCACTCGCAACCGCTTGCAACCACTTGCAACCACTTGCAACCATTCGCAACCACTCGCAAC
Organism: Penium margaritaceum; assembly: GCA_023375785.1. Classification (NCBI taxonomy): domain Eukaryota; kingdom Viridiplantae; phylum Streptophyta; class Zygnematophyceae; order Desmidiales; family Peniaceae; genus Penium; species Penium margaritaceum. The sequence goes on from SZWC01007422.1 coordinate 15,294, forward strand.
CACTCGCAAATACTTGCAACCACTCGAACCCACTTGCAACCACTCGCAACCACTCCCAACCACTCGCAACCACTCACAACCACTCGCAACCACTCACAAACAATCACAACCACTTGCAAGTACTTGCAACCACTCGCAATAACTCACAACCACTCACAACCACTTGCAACCACTCGCAACCACTAACAACCACTCACAACCACTTGCAAGGACTCGCAACCACTTGCAACCACTCACAACCACACACAACCACTTGCAACCACTCGCATAAACTCGTAACCAATCATAACCACTTGCAACAACTCACAACCACTTGCAACCACTCATAACCACTCGCAACCACTCGCAATCACTCGCTACACTCGCAACCACTCGCAACCACTTACAACCACTCGCAACCACTCCGAACCACTCGCAACCAATTGCAACCACTTACAACCAATCGCAACCACTTGCAACCACACGCAACCACTTGCAGCCAGTCACAACCACTTACCGCCACTCGCAACCATTGGCAACCATTCGCAACCACTCGCAACCACTTGCAACCACTTGCAACCACTTGCAACCAGTTGCAACCACTTGCAACCACTCGCAACAACTCGGAACTACTTGCAACCACTCGCAACCGCTTGCAACCACTTGCAACCACTTGCAACCAGTTGCAACCACTTGCAACCACTCGCAACAACTCGGAACTACTTGCAACCACTCGCAACCGCTTGCAACCACTTGCAACCACTTGCAACCAGTTGCAACCACTTGCAACCACTCGCAACAACTCGGAACTACTTGCAACCACTCGCAACCGCTTGCAACCACTTGCAACCACTTGCAACCAGTTGCAACCACTTGCAACCACTCGCAACAACTCGGAACTACTTGCAACCACTCGCAACCGCTTGCAACCACTTGCAACCACTTGCAACCAGTTGCAACCACTTGCAACCACTCGCAACAACTCGGAACTACTTGCAACCACTCGCAACCGCTTGCAACCACTTGCAACCACTTGCAACCAGTTGCAACCACTTGCAACCACTCGCAACAACTCGGAACTACTTGCAACCACTCGCAACCGCTTGCAACCACTTGCAACCACTTGCAACCAGTTGCAACCACTTGCAACCACTCGCAACAACTCGGAACTACTTGCAACCACTCGCAACCGCTTGCAACCACTTGCAACCACTTGCAACCAGTTGCAACCACTTGCAACCACTCGCAACAACTCGGAACTACTTGCAACCACTCGCAACCGCTTGCAACCACTTGCAACCACTTGCAACCAGTTGCAACCACTTGCAACCACTCGCAACAACTCGGAACTACTTGCAACCACTCGCAACCGCTTGCAACCACTTGCAACCACTTGCAACCAGTTGCAACCACTTGCAACCACTCGCAACAACTCGGAACTACTTGCAACCACTCGCAACCGCTTGCAACCACTTGCAACCACTTGCAACCAGTTGCAACCACTTGCAACCACTCGCAACAACTCGGAACTACTTGCAACCACTCGCAACCGCTTGCAACCACTTGCAACCACTTGCAACCAGTTGCAACCACTTGCAACCACTCGCAACAACTCGGAACTACTTGCAACCACTCGCAACCGCTTGCAACCACTTGCAACCACTTGCAACCAGTTGCAACCACTTGCAACCACTCGCAACAACTCGGAACTACTTGCAACCACTCGCAACCGCTTGCAACCACTTGCAACCACTTGCAACCAGTTGCAACCACTTGCAACCACTCGCAACAACTCGGAACTACTTGCAACCACTCGCAACCGCTTGCAACCACTTGCAACCACTTGCAACCAGTTGCAACCACTTGCAACCACTCGCAACAACTCGGAACTACTTGCAACCACTCGCAACCGCTTGCAACCACTTGCAACCACTTGCAACCAGTTGCAACCACTTGCAACCACTCGCAACAACTCGGAACTACTTGCAACCACTCGCAACCGCTTGCAACCACTTGCAACCACTTGCAACCAGTTGCAACCACTTGCAACCACTCGCAACAACTCGGAACTACTTGCAACCACTCGCAACCGCTTGCAACCACTTGCAACCACTTGCAACCAGTTGCAACCACTTGCAACCACTCGCAACAACTCGGAACTACTTGCAACCACTCGCAACCGCTTGCAACCACTTGCAACCACTTGCAACCAGTTGCAACCACTTGCAACCACTCGCAACAACTCGGAACTACTTGCAACCACTCGCAACCGCTTGCAACCACTTGCAACCACTTGCAACCAGTTGCAACCACTTGCAACCACTCGCAACAACTCGGAACTACTTGCAACCACTCGCAACCGCTTGCAACCACTTGCAACCACTTGCAACCAGTTGCAACCACTTGCAACCACTCGCAACAACTCGGAACTACTTGCAACCACTCGCAACCGCTTGCAACCACTTGCAACCACTTGCAACCAGTTGCAACCACTTGCAACCACTCGCAACAACTCGGAACTACTTGCAACCACTCGCAACCGCTTGCAACCACTTGCAACCACTTGCAACCAGTTGCAACCACTTGCAACCACTCGCAACAACTCGGAACTACTTGCAACCACTCGCAACCGCTTGCAACCACTTGCAACCACTTGCAACCAGTTGCAACCACTTGCAACCACTCGCAACAACTCGGAACTACTTGCAACCACTCGCAACCGCTTGCAACCACTTGCAACCACTTGCAACCAGTTGCAACCACTTGCAACCACTCGCAACAACTCGGAACTACTTGCAACCACTCGCAACCGCTTGCAACCACTTGCAACCACTTGCAACCAGTTGCAACCACTTGCAACCACTCGCAACAACTCGGAACTACTTGCAACCACTCGCAACCGCTTGCAACCACTTGCAACCACTTGCAACCAGTTGCAACCACTTGCAACCACTCGCAACAACTCGGAACTACTTGCAACCACTCGCAACCGCTTGCAACCACTTGCAACCACTTGCAACCAGTTGCAACCACTTGCAACCACTCGCAACAACTCGGAACTACTTGCAACCACTCGCAACCGCTTGCAACCACTTGCAACCACTTGCAACCAGTTGCAACCACTTGCAACCACTCGCAACAACTCGGAACTACTTGCAACCACTCGCAACCGCTTGCAACCACTTGCAACCACTTGCAACCAGTTGCAACCACTTGCAACCACTCGCAACAACTCGGAACTACTTGCAACCACTCGCAACCGCTTGCAACCACTTGCAACCACTTGCAACCAGTTGCAACCACTTGCAACCACTCGCAACAACTCGGAACTACTTGCAACCACTCGCAACCGCTTGCAACCACTTGCAACCACTTGCAACCAGTTGCAACCACTTGCAACCACTCGCAACAACTCGGAACTACTTGCAACCACTCGCAACCGCTTGCAACCACTTGCAACCACTTGCAACCAGTTGCAACCACTTGCAACCACTCGCAACAACTCGGAACTACTTGCAACCACTCGCAACCGCTTGCAACCACTTGCAACCACTTGCAACCAGTTGCAACCACTTGCAACCACTCGCAACAACTCGGAACTACTTGCAACCACTCGCAACCGCTTGCAACCACTTGCAACCACTTGCAACCAGTTGCAACCACTTGCAACCACTCGCAACAACTCGGAACTACTTGCAACCACTCGCAACCGCTTGCAACCACTTGCAACCACTTGCAACCAGTTGCAACCACTTGCAACCACTCGCAACAACTCGGAACTACTTGCAACCACTCGCAACCGCTTGCAACCACTTGCAACCACTTGCAACCAGTTGCAACCACTTGCAACCACTCGCAACAACTCGGAACTACTTGCAACCACTCGCAACCGCTTGCAACCACTTGCAACCACTTGCAACCAGTTGCAACCACTTGCAACCACTCGCAACAACTCGGAACTACTTGCAACCACTCGCAACCGCTTGCAACCACTTGCAACCACTTGCAACCAGTTGCAACCACTTGCAACCACTCGCAACAACTCGGAACTACTTGCAACCACTCGCAACCGCTTGCAACCACTTGCAACCACTTGCAACCAGTTGCAACCACTTGCAACCACTCGCAACAACTCGGAACTACTTGCAACCACTCGCAACCGCTTGCAACCACTTGCAACCACTTGCAACCAGTTGCAACCACTTGCAACCACTCGCAACAACTCGGAACTACTTGCAACCACTCGCAACCGCTTGCAACCACTTGCAACCACTTGCAACCAGTTGCAACCACTTGCAACCACTCGCAACAACTCGGAACTACTTGCAACCACTCGCAACCGCTTGCAACCACTTGCAACCACTTGCAACCAGTTGCAACCACTTGCAACCACTCGCAACAACTCGGAACTACTTGCAACCACTCGCAACCGCTTGCAACCACTTGCAACCACTTGCAACCATTTGCAACCACTCGCAACCACTTGCAACAGCTCGCCACCACTTGCAACCACTCGCAACCACTCACAACTGTTAGCTACTGAGCTAACCACCTCTGGCAGAGAAGCCGCAAAACCAAAAAAGCTCACAAAGGTTTTTAGGCCTTCTTCCTTTGTTGACATGTGTCATGCACCGCAAACTTAATCAGGCATACACTTCACCTTCAAGAGTTCTAACGCCTTAGCATTACATCTCAAGAAGAGCTCAAGTCATGAATATGAAAGAGAGCATCAAGCAAGGGTTAATTGATTAGCATGCAAGACAAGTCATTTTATAGCTGTCTGTCCAGTCCTAGAACTCAAAAGCACATTCCTGGGAAGTGGCTTGAACCAGCCATGTCACCAATAGACTTGGACTGTGGGCTTGACACATAAGCATCCTAGTGTCAAGGTGACAGACCAACCATCTAACATCCAAGAAGCTACGGACTTTCCTTCTTGGAAGCCTCCACAGCAAACAAGATGTGCATGGGGCCAGTATCGAACTCGTGACCTCTCACTTGGCCAAATCAAAAAAATGGCCAAGGTAACCACTCACCCATATGGTGTACTCACAGGTCATATCTCACATGAGACAGAGCATAGTTAAGTCACATCACAACGGATCCAGGAGTCATACCTCCACAAGGGGCAGAGCATTCCTGATCCATCCTACAATATTGAATAAGGTGCAAAAACAATCAAAAACAACCACTCGCAGTCACTCGCAAACACTCACAACCACTCGCAGTCACTCGCAACCACTCACAACCACTCGCAGTCACTCGCAACCACTCACAACCACTCGCAACCACTCGCAACCACTTGCAATCACTCGCAATCACTCGCAACCACTCGCAACCACTTGCAATCACTCGCAATCACTCGCAACCACTCGCAACCACTTGCAATCACTCGCAATCACTCGCAACCACTCGCAACCACTTGCAATCACTCGCAATCACTCGCAACCACTCGCAACCACTTGCAATCACTCGCAATCACTCGCAACCACTCGCAACCACTTGCAATCACTCGCAATCACTCGCAACCACTCGCAACCACTTGCAATCACTCGCAATCACTCGCAACCACTCGCAACCACTTGCAATCACTCGCAATCACTCGCAACCACTCGCAACCACTTGCAATCACTCGCAATCACTCGCAACCACTCGCAACCACTTGCAATCACTCGCAATCACTCGCAACCACTCGCAACCACTTGCAATCACTCGCAATCACTCGCAACCACTCGCAACCACTTGCAATCACTCGCAATCACTCGCAACCACTCGCAACCACTTGCAATCACTCGCAATCACTCGCAACCACTCGCAACCACTTGCAATCACTCGCAATCACTCGCAACCACTCGCAACCACTTGCAATCACTCGCAATCACTCGCAACCACTCGCAACCACTTGCAATCACTCGCAATCACTCGCAACCACTCGCAACCACTTGCAATCACTCGCAATCACTCGCAACCACTCGCAACCACTTGCAATCACTCGCAATCACTCGCAACCACTCGCAACCACTTGCAATCACTCGCAATCACTCGCAACCACTCGCAACCACTTGCAATCACTCGCAATCACTCGCAACCACTCGCAACCACTTGCAATCACTCGCAATCACTCGCAACCACTCGCAACCACTTGCAATCACTCGCAATCACTCGCAACCACTCGCAACCACTTGCAATCACTCGCAATCACTCGCAACCACTCGCAACCACTTGCAATCACTCGCAATCACTCGCAACCACTCGCAACCACTTGCAATCACTCGCAATCACTCGCAACCACTCGCAACCACTTGCAATCACTCGCAATCACTCGCAACCACTCGCAACCACTTGCAATCACTCGCAATCACTCGCAACCACTCGCAACCACTTGCAATCACTCGCAATCACTCGCAACCACTCGCAACCACTTGCAATCACTCGCAATCACTCGCAACCACTCGCAACCACTTGCAATCACTCGCAATCACTCGCAACCACTCGCAACCACTTGCAATCACTCGCAATCACTCGCAACCACTCGCAACCACTTGCAATCACTCGCAATCACTCGCAACCACTCGCAACCACTTGCAATCACTCGCAATCACTCGCAACCACTCGCAACCACTTGCAATCACTCGCAATCACTCGCAACCACTCGCAACCACTTGCAATCACTCGCAATCACTCGCAACCACTCGCAACCACTTGCAATCACTCGCAATCACTCGCAACCACTCGCAACCACTTGCAATCACTCGCAATCACTCGCAACCACTCGCAACCACTTGCAATCACTCGCAATCACTCGCAACCACTCGCAACCACTAGCAACCACTTGCAACCACTCGTAACCACTCGCAACAACTCGTAACCACTCGAAACCACTCACAACCACTCGCACCAACTCACAACCACTTGCAACCACTCACAACCACTCGCAACCACTAGCAACCAATCCAAAACACTCGCAACAACTCCAAGCCACTTGTAACCACTCGCTCACACTCGCAACCACTTACAACCACTCGCAACCACTTGAACCACTCGCAACCACTCGCAAACAACTCGCAACCACTTGCAACCACTCCCAACCACTCCCAACCACTCGCAACCACATACAATCACTCGCAACCAATGGCAACCACTCGCAACTACTCGCAACCACTCGCAACCACTCGAAACCAGTCGCGACAACTCGCAACCACTCGCAACCACTCGCAATCACTTGCAACCTCTTGTAATCACTTGCAACTACACCAACCACTTGCAACCACTCCCAAGCACTCCAAACCACTCGCAGCCACTCACAACCACTCGTAACTGCTCGCAACCACTCGCAAGCACTCGCAACCACTTGCAACTACATGCAACAACACGCAACCACTCGCAACCACTTACAACCACTGGCAACCATGCGTAACCACTCGCAACCTCTCACAACCACTCGCAACCACTCGGAACGACTCCAAAGCACTTACAACCACTCACAACAACTCGCAACAACTCACAACCACTCGCAACCACTCGTAACCATTTGCAACCACTCGTAACCACTCGGAACCACTCACAACCACTTGCAACCACTCGAGACCGATTGCAACGACTTGCAACCACTCGCAACCACTCGCAACAACTCCCAACTTCTTGCAACCACTCGCAACCACTTGCAACCACTTGAAACCACTTGAAACCACTCGCAACCACTCGCAACCACTCACAACCACTCGCAACCACTCGCAACTACTCGCAACCACTCGCAACCACTCGCAACCACTCGTAACTACTCGCAACCACTCACAACCACTCGCAACCACTCGCAACTACTCGCAACCACTCGCAACCACTCGCAACCACTCCCAACTTCTCGCAACCACTCGCAACCACTTGCAACCAGTCACAACCACTCACCGCCAGTCGCAACCACTGGCAACCCCTTGTAACCACTCGCAACCACTCGCAACCACTCGTAACTACTCGCAACCACTCACAACCACTCGCAACCACTCGCAACTACTCGCAACCACTCGCAACCACTCGCAACCACTCCCAACTTCTCGCAACCACTCGCAACCACTTGCAACCAGTCACAACCACTCACCGCCAGTCGCAACCACTGGCAACCCCTTGTAACCACTCGCAACCACTCGCAACCACTCGTAACTACTCGCAACCACTCACAACCACTCGCAACCACTCGCAACTACTCGCAACCACTCGCAACCACTCGCAACCACTCCCAACTTCTCGCAACCACTCGCAACCACTTGCAACCAGTCACAACCACTCACCGCCAGTCGCAACCACTGGCAACCCCTTGTAACCACTCGCAACCACTCGCAACCACTCGTAACTACTCGCAACCACTCACAACCACTCGCAACCACTCGCAACTACTCGCAACCACTCGCAACCACTCGCAACCACTCCCAACTTCTCGCAACCACTCGCAACCACTTGCAACCAGTCACAACCACTCACCGCCAGTCGCAACCACTGGCAACCCCTTGTAACCACTCGCAACCACTCGCAACCACTCGTAACTACTCGCAACCACTCACAACCACTCGCAACCACTCGCAACTACTCGCAACCACTCGCAACCACTCGCAACCACTCCCAACTTCTCGCAACCACTCGCAACCACTTGCAACCAGTCACAACCACTCACCGCCAGTCGCAACCACTGGCAACCCCTTGTAACCACTCGCAACCACTCGCAACCACTCGTAACTACTCGCAACCACTCACAACCACTCGCAACCACTCGCAACTACTCGCAACCACTCGCAACCACTCGCAACCACTCCCAACTTCTCGCAACCACTCGCAACCACTTGCAACCAGTCACAACCACTCACCGCCAGTCGCAACCACTGGCAACCCCTTGTAACCACTCGCAACCACTCGCAACCACTCGTAACTACTCGCAACCACTCACAACCACTCGCAACCACTCGCAACTACTCGCAACCACTCGCAACCACTCGCAACCACTCCCAACTTCTCGCAACCACTCGCAACCACTTGCAACCAGTCACAACCACTCACCGCCAGTCGCAACCACTGGCAACCCCTTGTAACCACTCGCAACCACTCGCAACCACTCGTAACTACTCGCAACCACTCACAACCACTCGCAACCACTCGCAACTACTCGCAACCACTCGCAACCACTCGCAACCACTCCCAACTTCTCGCAACCACTCGCAACCACTTGCAACCAGTCACAACCACTCACCGCCAGTCGCAACCACTGGCAACCCCTTGTAACCACTCGCAACCACTCGCAACCACTCGTAACTACTCGCAACCACTCACAACCACTCGCAACCACTCGCAACTACTCGCAACCACTCGCAACCACTCGCAACCACTCCCAACTTCTCGCAACCACTCGCAACCACTTGCAACCAGTCACAACCACTCACCGCCAGTCGCAACCACTGGCAACCCCTTGTAACCACTCGCAACCACTCGCAACCACTCGTAACTACTCGCAACCACTCACAACCACTCGCAACCACTCGCAACTACTCGCAACCACTCGCAACCACTCGCAACCACTCCCAACTTCTCGCAACCACTCGCAACCACTTGCAACCAGTCACAACCACTCACCGCCAGTCGCAACCACTGGCAACCCCTTGTAACCACTCGCAACCACTCGCAACCACTCGTAACTACTCGCAACCACTCACAACCACTCGCAACCACTCGCAACTACTCGCAACCACTCGCAACCACTCGCAACCACTCCCAACTTCTCGCAACCACTCGCAACCACTTGCAACCAGTCACAACCACTCACCGCCAGTCGCAACCACTGGCAACCCCTTGTAACCACTCGCAACCACTCGCAACCACTCGTAACTACTCGCAACCACTCACAACCACTCGCAACCACTCGCAACTACTCGCAACCACTCGCAACCACTCGCAACCACTCCCAACTTCTCGCAACCACTCGCAACCACTTGCAACCAGTCACAACCACTCACCGCCAGTCGCAACCACTGGCAACCCCTTGTAACCACTCGCAACCACTCGCAACCACTCGTAACTACTCGCAACCACTCACAACCACTCGCAACAACTAGCAACCACTCGTAACCACTTGCAAGCACTCGCGACCACTCGCAACCACTCGCAACAACTCGTAATCACTCGCAACCACTCACAACCACTTGCAACCACTTGCAACCCCTTGTAACCACTCACAACCACTCACAACCACTCACAAACACTTGCAAGCACTCGCAACCACTCGCAACCACTCACAACCACTCGCAACCGCTTGCAACGACTCGCAACCTTTAAAAACCACTCACAACCACTTGCAACCACTCGCAACCACTCGCAACCACTCACAACCACCTACAACCACTTGCAACCATTCGCAAAAATTCGTAACCAATCGTAACCACTCGAAACCACTCACAACCACTTGCAACCACTTGCAACCACTTACAACCACTTGCAACCACTTGCAACTAGTCACAACCACTCACCACCAGTCGCAACAACTCGCAACCATTCGCAACCACTAACAACCACTCGCAACAAGTGGAAACCACTCACAACCACTCGCAACCACTTGCAACCACTCACAACCACTTGCAACCACTCGCAACCACTCGCAACCACTCACAACCACTCGCAACCACTTGCAACCACTTGCAATGACTTGCAACCACTGGCAACCACTTGCAACTACTTGCAGCCACTCGCAACCACTCACAACCACTCACAACTATTGGCAACCACTCGCAACCACTTGTAAGCACTCGTAATCACTCGCAACGACTCGAAACCACTCAAAACCACTCACAAGCACTCACAACGACTTGCAACCACTTGCAACCACTCGCAGCCACTCGTAACCACTCGCAACCACTCACAACCACTCACAAGCACTCACAACCACTTGCAACCACTTGCAACCCCTCGCAACCACTCACAACCACTCACAAGCACTCACAACCACTTGCAACCACTTGCAACCCCTCGCAACCACTCACAACCACTCACAAGCACTCACAACCACTTGCAACCACTTGCAACCCCTCGCAACCACTCACAACCACTCACAAGCACTCACAACCACTTGCAACCACTTGCAACCCCTCGCAACCACTCACAACCACTCACAAGCACTCACAACCACTTGCAACCACTTGCAACCCCTCGCAACCACTCACAACCACTCACAAGCACTCACAACCACTTGCAACCACTTGCAACCCCTCGCAACCACTCACAACCACTCACAAGCACTCACAACCACTTGCAACCACTTGCAACCCCTCGCAACCACTCACAACCACTCACAAGCACTCACAACCACTTGCAACCACTTGCAACCCCTCGCAACCACTCACAACCACTCACAAGCACTCACAACCACTTGCAACCACTTGCAACCCCTCGCAACCACTCACAACCACTCACAAGCACTCACAACCACTTGCAACCACTTGCAACCCCTCGCAACCACTCACAACCACTCACAAGCACTCACAACCACTTGCAACCACTTGCAACCCCTCGCAACCACTCACAACCACTCACAAGCACTCACAACCACTTGCAACCACTTGCAACCCCTCGCAACCACTCACAACCACTCACAAGCACTCACAACCACTTGCAACCACTTGCAACCCCTCGCAACCACTCACAACCACTCACAAGCACTCACAACCACTTGCAACCACTTGCAACCCCTCGCAACCACTCACAACCACTCACAAGCACTCACAACCACTTGCAACCACTTGCAACCCCTCGCAACCACTCACAACCACTCACAAGCACTCACAACCACTTGCAACCACTTGCAACCCCTCGCAACCACTCACAACCACTCACAAGCACTCACAACCACTTGCAACCACTTGCAACCCCTCGCAACCACTCACAACCACTCACAAGCACTCACAACCACTTGCAACCACTTGCAACCCCTCGCAACCACTCACAACCACTCACAAGCACTCACAACCACTTGCAACCACTTGCAACCCCTCGCAACCACTCACAACCACTCACAAGCACTCACAACCACTTGCAACCACTTGCAACCCCTCGCAACCACTCACAACCACTCACAAGCACTCACAACCACTTGCAACCACTTGCAACCCCTCGCAACCACTCACAACCACTCACAAGCACTCACAACCACTTGCAACCACTTGCAACCCCTCGCAACCACTCACAACCACTCACAAGCACTCACAACCACTTGCAACCACTTGCAACCCCTCGCAACCACTCACAACCACTCACAAGCACTCACAACCACTTGCAACCACTTGCAACCCCTCGCAACCACTCACAACCACTCACAAGCACTCACAACCACTTGCAACCACTTGCAACCCCTCGCAACCACTCACAACCACTCACAAGCACTCACAACCACTTGCAACCACTTGCAACCCCTCGCAACCACTCACAACCACTCACAAGCACTCACAACCACTTGCAACCACTTGCAACCCCTCGCAACCACTCACAACCACTCACAAGCACTCACAACCACTTGCAACCACTTGCAACCCCTCGCAACCACTCACAACCACTCACAAGCACTCACAACCACTTGCAACCACTTGCAACCCCTCGCAACCACTCACAACCACTCACAAGCACTCACAACCACTTGCAACCACTTGCAACCCCTCGCAACCACTCACAACCACTCACAAGCACTCACAACCACTTGCAACCACTTGCAACCCCTCGCAACCACTCACAACCACTCACAAGCACTCACAACCACTTGCAACCACTTGCAACCCCTCGCAACCACTCACAACCACTCACAAGCACTCACAACCACTTGCAACCACTTGCAACCCCTCGCAACCACTCACAACCACTCACAAGCACTCACAACCACTTGCAACCACTTGCAACCCCTCGCAACCACTCACAACCACTCACAAGCACTCACAACCACTTGCAACCACTTGCAACCCCTCGCAACCACTCACAACCACTCACAAGCACTCACAACCACTTGCAACCACTTGCAACCCCTCGCAACCACTCACAACCACTCACAAGCACTCACAACCACTTGCAACCACTTGCAACCCCTCGCAACCACTCACAACCACTCACAAGCACTCACAACCACTTGCAACCACTTGCAACCCCTCGCAACCACTCACAACCACTCACAAGCACTCACAACCACTTGCAACCACTTGCAACCCCTCGCAACCACTCACAACCACTCACAAGCACTCACAACCACTTGCAACCACTTGCAACCCCTCGCAACCACTCACAACCACTCACAAGCACTCACAACCACTTGCAACCACTTGCAACCCCTCGCAACCACTCACAACCACTCACAAGCACTCACAACCACTTGCAACCACTTGCAACCCCTCGCAACCACTCACAACCACTCACAAGCACTCACAACCACTTGCAACCACTTGCAACCCCTCGCAACCACTCACAACCACTCACAAGCACTCACAACCACTTGCAACCACTTGCAACCCCTCGCAACCACTCACAACCACTCACAAGCACTCACAACCACTTGCAACCACTTGCAACCCCTCGCAACCACTCACAACCACTCACAAGCACTCACAACCACTTGCAACCACTTGCAACCCCTCGCAACCACTCACAACCACTCACAAGCACTCACAACCACTTGCAACCACTTGCAACCCCTCGCAACCACTCACAACCACTCACAAGCACTCACAACCACTTGCAACCACTTGCAACCCCTCGCAACCACTCACAACCACTCACAAGCACTCACAACCACTTGCAACCACTTGCAACCCCTCGCAACCACTCACAACCACTCACAAGCACTCACAACCACTTGCAACCACTTGCAACCCCTCGCAACCACTCACAACCACTCACAAGCACTCACAACCACTTGCAACCACTTGCAACCCCTCGCAACCACTCACAACCACTCACAAGCACTCACAACCACTTGCAACCACTTGCAACCCCTCGCAACCACTCACAACCACTCACAAGCACTCACAACCACTTGCAACCACTTGCAACCCCTCGCAACCACTCACAACCACTCACAAGCACTCACAACCACTTGCAACCACTTGCAACCCCTCGCAACCACTCACAACCACTCACAAGCACTCACAACCACTTGCAACCACTTGCAACCCCTCGCAACCACTCACAACCACTCACAAGCACTCACAACCACTTGCAACCACTTGCAACCCCTCGCAACCACTCACAACCACTCACAAGCACTCACAACCACTTGCAACCACTTGCAACCCCTCGCAACCACTCACAACCACTCACAAGCACTCACAACCACTTGCAACCACTTGCAACCCCTCGCAACCACTCACAACCACTCACAAGCACTCACAACCACTTGCAACCACTTGCAACCCCTCGCAACCACTCACAACCACTCACAAGCACTCACAACCACTTGCAACCACTTGCAACCCCTCGCAACCACTCACAACCACTCACAAGCACTCACAACCACTTGCAACCACTTGCAACCCCTCGCAACCACTCACAACCACTCACAAGCACTCACAACCACTTGCAACCACTTGCAACCCCTCGCAACCACTCACAACCACTCACAAGCACTCACAACCACTTGCAACCACTTGCAACCCCTCGCAACCACTCACAACCACTCACAACAACTCGCAACCACTCGCAACCACTCCCGACCACTTACAACCACTCGCAACCACTCGCAGCCACTCGCAACCACTCGTAACCACTCGCAACCACTTGCAACCACTCGCAACCACTCACGACCACTTACAACCACTCGCAACCACTCGCAACCACACAAAATCACTTGCAACCACTCACAACCACTTGCTACCACTTGCAACCACTCGCAACCACTGACAACCACTCGCAACCACTCGCAACCGCTCACAACCACTTGCAAGAATTCACACCCACTCGCAACCACCGACAACTACTCACAACCACTCCGACCACTTGCTACCACTCGCAACCACTCGCAACCACTGGCAACCACTGGCAACCACTCACAACCACTTCAACCACTCGCAACCACTGGCAACCTCTCGTAACCACTCGCAACCACTAGCAACCACTTGCATTCACCGGCAACCATTCGCAAGCATTTCCAACCACTCACAACCACTCACAACCACTCGCATCCACTCGCAACCACTCACAACAACTTACAACCACTCGCAACCACGTACGACCACTCCTAACCACTTGCAACCACTCGCGACCACTCCCAAGCACTCAGAACCACTGTCAACCACTCGCAACCACTCACAACAACTTACAACCACTCGCAACCACGTACGACCACTCCTAACCACTTGCAACCACTCGCGACCACTCCCAAGCACTCAGAACCACTGTCAACCACTCGCAACCACTCCCAATCACTTGCAACCACTTGCAACCACTCACAACCACTTGCAACCACTTGCAACCACTCAAAACCACTTGCACCCACTCACAACCACTTGCAACAACTCGCAACCACTCGCAACCACTCGCAACCAATCCAAAACACTCGCGCCCACTCCAAGCCACTCGCAACCGCTCGCTCCCACTCACAACCACTTGTACCACTCCCAACCACTTGCAACCACTTGCATACAACTCGCAACCACTCGCAACCAATCCCAACCACTCACAACCACTTACAATTACTCGGAACCACTGGCAACCACTCGCAACTACTCACAACCACTCGCAACCACTCACAATAACGCCCAACCACTCGCAACCACTTGCAATCACTTGCAAGCACTCGAAATCACTTGCGACCACTCGCAACCACTTGCAACCACTCCCAACCACTCCCAACCACTCGCAACCACTCAAAACCAATCGTAACCACTCGCAACCACTCGCATCTACTTGCAACCACTTGCAACCACACGCAACCACTCGCAAACACTTGCAACCACTGGCAACCATGCGTAACCACTCGCAACCACTCACAACTACTCACAACCACTCGGAACCAGTCAAAAGCACTTACAACCACTTGCAACATCTCGCAACCACTCACAACCACTCGCAACCACTTGTAACCACTCGGAACCACTCACAACCACTTGCAACCACTCGAAACCACTTGCAACTACTTGCAACCACTCGCAACCACTCGCAACAACTCGCAACCACTTGCAACTACTTGCAACCACTTGCAACCACTTGCAACAACTCGCAACCACTCGCAACCATACGCCACCACTCGCAATCACACAAAACAGCTCCCAACTACTCGCAACCTCTTCCAACCACTCGCAACCATTGGCAACCACTCACAACCACTCGCAACCACTCGCAACCACTCACAACCACTCACAACCACTCACAACCAATTGCATACACTCGCAACCACTCGCAACCACTCACAACTACTCAAAATCACTTGCAACCACTAGCAACCACTAACAACCACTCACAACCACTTACAAGCACTCGCAACCACTCGCAACCACTCACAACCACTCACAACCACTTGCAACTACTCGCAACAACTCGTAACCAATCGTAACCACTCGCAACCACTCACAACCACTTGCAACCACTAGCAACCACTAACAACCACTCACAACCACTTACAAGCACTCGCAACCACTCGCAACCACTCACAACCACTCACAACCACTTGCAACTACTCGCAACAACTCGTAACCAATCGTAACCACTCGCAACCACTCACAACCACTTGCAACCACTCAAAACCACTCGCAACAACTCACAACCACTCGCTACCACTCACAACCACTGGCAACCACTTGCAACCACACACAACAACAAGCAACCACTCGCAACAACTCGAAACCACTTGTAACCACTCGCAACCACTCTCAACCACTCGTTACCACTTGCAACCACTTGCAACAACTCGAAACCACTCCCAACCACTTGCAACCACTTGCAGCCACTCGCAACCACTCACAACCACTCGCAACCACTCTCAACCACTCGTTACCACTTGCAACCACTTGCAACAACTCGAAACCACTCCCAACCACTTGCAACCACTTGCAGCCACTCGCAACCACTCACAACCACTCACAACTATTGGTAACCACTTGCAACCACTTGTAATTACTCGTAATCACTCGCAACCACTCGCAACCACTCAAAACCACTCACAAACACTCGCAAAGACTTGCAACCACTTGCAATCACTCGCAATAATTCGCAACCACTCGCAACCACTTTCAGCCACTCGCATCCACTCGCAGCCACTTGTAACCACTCGCAACCACACACAACCACTAGCAACCATTCGCAACCACTCCCAACCACTTGCAACCACTCGCAACCACCCGCAAAAACTCGCAACCACTTGCAACCACTCGCAACATCTTGCAACCACTTGCAACCACTTGCAACCACTCGCAACCACTTGCAACCACTTGCAACCACTTGCAACCACTCGCAACAACTTGCAGCCACTCGCAAACACTCGCAACCACACAAAACCACTCGCAACCACTTGCAACCACTCCCAACCACTCGCAGCCACTCGCAACCACTCGCAACCATTCCCAACCGCTCACAACCACTCACAACCACTTGCAAGCACTCGCAACCACTCCCAACCACTCACAACCACTCACAACCACTTGCAACCACTCGCAACCACTAACAACCACTCACAACCACTTGCAAGCACTCGTAAGCACTCGCAACCACTCACAACCACTCACAACCAATTGTAACCACTCGCAACCACTCGGAAGCAATCGTAACCACTCGCAACCACTCACAACCACTTGCAACCACTCATAACCACTAGCAATCACTTGCAACCACTCGCAACCACTCACAACCACTCACAACCAATTGTAACCACTCGCAACCACTCGGAAGCAATCGTAACCACTCGCAACCACTCACAACCACTTGCAACCACTCATAACCACTAGCAATCACTTGCAACCACTCGCTACCACTCGCAACTACTCAAAACCACTTACATCCGTTCGCAACCACTCCCAACCACTCGCAACCACTTGCAACCACTTACAACCACTCGCAACCACTTGCAACCACTCGCAACCACTTGCAACCACTCGCAACCACTCGCAACCACTCGCAACCACTCACAACCACTCGCAACCAGTCGCAACCACTCGTAACCACTCGCAACCACTCGCAACCACTCGGAAGCACTCGTAACCACTCGCAACCACTCACAACCACTTGCAACCACTCGCAACCACTAACAACCACTCACAACCACTTGCAAGCACTCGTAAGCACTCGCAACCACTCACAACCACTCACAACCACTCGCAACCACTGGCAACCACTCGCAACCACTCGCAATCACTCGCAACCACTCACAACCACTCGCAACCAGTCGCAACCACTCGTAACCACTCGCAACCACTCGCAACCACTCGGAAGCACTCGTAACCACTCGCAACCACTCACAACCACTTGCAACCACTCGCAACCACTAACAACCACTCACAACCACTTGCAAGCACTCGTAAGCACTCGCAACCACTCACAACCACTCACAACCACTCGCAACCACTGGCAACCACTCGCAACCACTCGCAATCACTCGCAACCACTCACAACCACTCGCAACCAGTCGCAACCACTCGTAACCACTCGCAACCACTCGCAACCACTCGGAAGCACTCGTAACCACTCGCAACCACTCACAACCACTTGCAACCACTCGCAACCACTAACAACCACTCACAACCACTTGCAAGCACTCGTAAGCACTCGCAACCACTCACAACCACTCACAACCACTCGCAACCACTGGCAACCACTCGCAACCACTCGCAATCACTCGCAACCACTCACAACCACTCGCAACCAGTCGCAACCACTCGTAACCACTCGCAACCACTCGCAACCACTCGGAAGCACTCGTAACCACTCGCAACCACTCACAACCACTTGCAACCACTCGCAACCACTAACAACCACTCACAACCACTTGCAAGCACTCGTAAGCACTCGCAACCACTCACAACCACTCACAACCACTCGCAACCACTGGCAACCACTCGCAACCACTCGCAATCACTCGCAACCACTCACAACCACTCGCAACCAGTCGCAACCACTCGTAACCACTCGCAACCACTCGCAACCACTCGGAAGCACTCGTAACCACTCGCAACCACTCACAACCACTTGCAACCACTCGCAACCACTAACAACCACTCACAACCACTTGCAAGCACTCGTAAGCACTCGCAACCACTCACAACCACTCACAACCACTCGCAACCACTGGCAACCACTCGCAACCACTCGCAATCACTCGCAACCACTCACAACCACTCGCAACCAGTCGCAACCACTCGTAACCACTCGCAACCACTCGCAACCACTCGGAAGCACTCGTAACCACTCGCAACCACTCACAACCACTTGCAACCACTCGCAACCACTAACAACCACTCACAACCACTTGCAAGCACTCGTAAGCACTCGCAACCACTCACAACCACTCACAACCACTCGCAACCACTGGCAACCACTCGCAACCACTCGCAATCACTCGCAACCACTCACAACCACTCGCAACCAGTCGCAACCACTCGTAACCACTCGCAACCACTCGCAACCACTCGGAAGCACTCGTAACCACTCGCAACCACTCACAACCACTTGCAACCACTCGCAACCACTAACAACCACTCACAACCACTTGCAAGCACTCGTAAGCACTCGCAACCACTCACAACCACTCACAACCACTCGCAACCACTGGCAACCACTCGCAACCACTCGCAATCACTCGCAACCACTCACAACCACTCGCAACCAGTCGCAACCACTCGTAACCACTCGCAACCACTCGCAACCACTCGGAAGCACTCGTAACCACTCGCAACCACTCACAACCACTTGCAACCACTCGCAACCACTAACAACCACTCACAACCACTTGCAAGCACTCGTAAGCACTCGCAACCACTCACAACCACTCACAACCACTCGCAACCACTGGCAACCACTCGCAACCACTCGCAATCACTCGCAACCACTCACAACCACTCGCAACCAGTCGCAACCACTCGTAACCACTCGCAACCACTCGCAACCACTCGGAAGCACTCGTAACCACTCGCAACCACTCACAACCACTTGCAACCACTCGCAACCACTAACAACCACTCACAACCACTTGCAAGCACTCGTAAGCACTCGCAACCACTCACAACCACTCACAACCACTCGCAACCACTGGCAACCACTCGCAACCACTCGCAATCACTCGCAACCACTCACAACCACTCGCAACCAGTCGCAACCACTCGTAACCACTCGCAACCACTCGCAACCACTCGGAAGCACTCGTAACCACTCGCAACCACTCACAACCACTTGCAACCACTCGCAACCACTAACAACCACTCACAACCACTTGCAAGCACTCGTAAGCACTCGCAACCACTCACAACCACTCACAACCACTCGCAACCACTGGCAACCACTCGCAACCACTCGCAATCACTCGCAACCACTCACAACCACTCGCAACCAGTCGCAACCACTCGTAACCACTCGCAACCACTCGCAACCACTCGGAAGCACTCGTAACCACTCGCAACCACTCACAACCACTCATAACCACTCGCAGCCACATGCAGGCCATTGCAACCACTTGCAACCAATGACAACGACTCACTACCACTCACAACCACTCGCAATAAGGCGCAACCACGGAAAACCACAAACTATCACTTGAAACAACTTGCAACCACTTACAACCACTCGCAACTACTCGCAACCAGTTTTAACCATACACAACAAATTGCAACCACTCGCAACCACACAAAACCACTCACAACTACTCACATCTATTTGCAATCACTCACAACCACTCGCAACCATTCGCGACAACTCGCGACCACTCACAATCACTCCCAACCACTTGTGAGCACTCACAGCCACTCGCAACCCCTCGCAACTACTCGCAAACACTGGAAACCACTCGCAACCACTCACAACCACTTGCAATCACTCGCAACCACTCGGAATCACTCGCAACCACTTGCAACCATTCACAGCCCCTCCAACTACTTGCAAGAACTTGCAACTGCTTGCAATCACTCACAACCATTCACAAGTACACACAACCACTTGCAGCCACTTGCAACCACTCGCAGTCACTTGCAACCACTCGTAACTTCTCACAACCACTCGCAATCACTCGCAACCACTCACAACCACACGCAACCACTCGCAACCACTCGCAACCACTTGCAACCACTTGCAACCATTTGCAGTCAACAGAAACCACTCACAACCAGTCGCAACCACTCGCAACCACTCAAAACCATTCGCAAACACTCACAACCACTCATAACCACTCGCAACTACTCGCAACCACTCGCAACCACTCGTAACTACTCGCAACCACTCGCAACCACTTGCAATCACTCGCAACCACTCGGAATCACTCGCAACCACTTGCAACCACTGGAAACCACTTGCAACCACTCGCGACCACTCGTAACCACTTGCAACCACTCAAACCCACTCGCAACCACTTGCAGCCACTCGCAACCACTTGCAACCATTCACAGCCCCTCCAACTACTTGCAAGAACTTGCAACTGCTTGCAATCACTCACAACCATTCACAAGTACACACAACCACTTGCAGCCACTTGCAACCACTCGCAGTCACTTGCAACCACTCGTAACTTCTCACAACCACTCGCAACCACTCGGAGCCCCTCGCAACCACTCGCAACCACTCGTAACTACTCGCAACCACTCGCAACCACTTGCAATCACTCGCAACCACTCGGAATCACTCGCAACCACTTGCAACCACTGGAAACCACTTGCAACCACTCGCGACCACTCGTAACCACTTGCAACCACTCAAACCCACTCGCAACCACTTGCAGCCACTCGCAACCACTTGCAACCATTCACAGCCCCTCCAACTACTTGCAAGAACTTGCAACTGCTTGCAATCACTCACAACCATTCACAAGTACACACAACCACTTGCAGCCACTTGCAACCACTCGCAGTCACTTGCAACCACTCGTAACTTCTCACAACCACTCGCAACCACTCGGAGCCCCTCGCAACCACTCGCAACCACTCGTAACTACTCGCAACCACTCGCAACCACTTGCAATCACTCGCAACCACTCGGAATCACTCGCAACCACTTGCAACCACTGGAAACCACTTGCAACCACTCGCGACCACTCGTAACCACTTGCAACCACTCAAACCCACTCGCAACCACTTGCAGCCACTCGCAACCACTTGCAACCATTCACAGCCCCTCCAACTACTTGCAAGAACTTGCAACTGCTTGCAATCACTCACAACCATTCACAAGTACACACAACCACTTGCAGCCACTTGCAACCACTCGCAGTCACTTGCAACCACTCGTAACTTCTCACAACCACTCGCAACCACTCGGAGCCCCTCGCAACCACTCGCAACCACTCGTAACTACTCGCAACCACTCGCAACCACTTGCAATCACTCGCAACCACTCGGAATCACTCGCAACCACTTGCAACCACTGGAAACCACTTGCAACCACTCGCGACCACTCGTAACCACTTGCAACCACTCAAACCCACTCGCAACCACTTGCAGCCACTCGCAACCACTTGCAACCACTGGAAACCACTTGCAACCACTCGCGACCACTCGTAACCACTTGCAACCACTCAAACCCACTTGCAACCACTTGCAGCCACTCGCAACTACTTGCAACCACTCGTAACTACTTGCAACCACTCGCAACAACTCAAAACGTCTCGCAACCACTTGTAACCACTTTCAACCATAAGCAACCAATCGCAACCAATCGCAACCACAAAAAGCCAGTCACAACCACGCACAACCACTCACAACCACTCGCAACCACTCGCGACCACTCGCCACCACTCACGATCACTCGCAACCACTCGTAACGACTCACAACCAGTCGCATCCAGTCACAACCCCTCGCAGCCACTTGTAACCACTCGCTTCAGCTCGAACCACTGGCAACGTCTCCCAACCATTTGTAACTTCTCACAACCACTCAAAACCACCTGCAAGCACTCATAACCTCTCATAACCACTCTCAACCACTCACAACCACTCACAATCACTCGTAACCACTTGCAATCACTCGCAATCACTCGTATCCATCACAACCCCTCACAGCCACTCGCAACCACTCGCAACCATTCCCAATCACTCACAACCACTTACAACAACTCACAACCACTAGCAACCACTGGCAACCACTGGCAACCACTCGAAACCACTCGCTACCACTCGCAACCACTCACAACCACTCGCAACCACTCGCAAGCACTCACAACCACTCACAACCACTCACAATGACTCGCAACCACTCGTAACCACTCGCAACCACTTGCAACCACTTGCAACCACTTGCAACCACTCGCAACGACTCGCAACCACTCGCAACCACTTCGAACCACTCGCAACCACTCACAACCACTCGCAACCACTCGTAATCACTTGAAACCACTTACAATCACTCGCTACCACTTGCAACTACTTGCAACCACTCGCAACCACTCACAACCACTCCCAACCACTCGCAACCACTTGCGACCAGTCACCACCAGTTACAACCACTAACAACCACTCACAACCACTCGCAACCACTCGGAATCCATCGCAACCATTCGTAACCACTCGAAACCACTCGCAACCACTCATAACCACTCGCAACTACTCGCAACTACTCAAAATCACTCGCAGGCACTCGCAACCCCTCATAACCACTCGCAACCACTCACAACAACTCACAATCACTCGCAACCACTCACAATCACTCGCAATCACTCTCAACCACTCACAACCCCTCACAACCACTCGCAACCACTCACAACCACACGCAATCACTCACAACCACTCGCAACCACTCACAATCACTCGCAATCACTCTCAACCACTCACAACCCCTCACAACCACTCGCAACCACTCACAACCACACGCAATCACTCACAACCACTCGCAACCAGTCTCAACCACTAGTAACTACTCGCAACCACTCACAACCACTCGCAACCACTTGCAACCACTTGTAACTTCTTGCAACCACTCGCGACCACTCGTAACCACTCGCAACCACTCAGACCCACTTGCAGCATTTCGCAACCACTCCCAACTACTCGCAACCACTCGCAACCACTCAAAACCAGACGCAACCACTCGCAACCACTTTCAACCATACACAACCAATTGCATCCACTTGCAACAACACAAAACCACTCACAACCACTCACAACCACTCGCAACCACTCACAACCATTCGCAACCACTCGCGACTACTCGCCACCAGTCACGACCACTCACAACCACTCGTAACAACTCACAACCACTCGCATCCACTCACAACCCCTCGCAGCCACTTGTAACCACATGCAACAACTCCAACCAATCATAACCACTCACAACCAATCGTAACCACTCACAACCACTCAAAACCACTTGTAAGTACTCGTAACAACTCAAAAACACTCCCAACGTCTGACAACCACTCGCAATCATTTGCAACAACTCACAATCACTCGCAATCACTCACAACCACTCGCAATCACTCGCAACCACTCGCAACCACTCACAACCACTTGCACCCACTCGCAACCACTCCCAACTACTCGCAACCACTCGCAACATCTCGCAACCACTCGCAACCACTCGCAACCACTAGCAACCACTCGCAACCACTAGTAACAACTCGCAACCACTCTAAACGGCTTGTAACTACTCGCAAGCACTCCCAACCACTCGCAAGCACTTAAAACGACTTGCAGCCACAAGCAACCAATTATAACCACTCACAATTACCCGCAACCACTAACAACCACTCACAATCACTTGACACCACTCGCAACCACTTGCAACCAAACACAACCACTTTTAACCACACGCAACCTCTCATAACCACTTGCAACCACTCACAACTACTCGGAACAACTCGCAACCACTCACAACCACAAACAACCACTCGCAACAACTCGTAACCACTCGCAACAACTCGCAACAACTTGCGACTACTCGCGACCACTCACGACCACTAGCAACCACTCGCAACCACTCACAACCACTCGCAACCACTCGCGATCCCTCGAACCCACTCGCAACCACTGGCAACCACTCGTAACAACTCGCGACCCCTTACAACCGCTCATTACCACTCGCAACCACTCAAAACAACTTGCAAGCAATCCCAACCACTCATAACCACTTGCAACAACTCACCACCACTCGCAATCACTCGCAACCACTTGCAATCACTCACAATCACTCCCAACTGCTCACAACCCCTCGTAACCACTCTTAACCACTGGTAACCACTCGCAATCACTCGCAACCACTCGCAACAACTCCCAAGCACTCGCAACCACTCGCAACCACTTGCAACCACTCGCAACAACTCCCAAGCACTCGCAACCACTCGCAACCACTTGCAACCAATCACGACCTCTCCCAACCACTCACAACCACTTGTAACCACTTGCAATCACTCCCAACCACTCGCAACCACTCGCAACCACTCGTAACCACTCGTAGCTACACGCAACAACTCGTACCCACTCCCAACCACTCCAAACCACTCACAACCACTCGCAGCCACTCGCAACCACTCATAACCACTCGCATCTACTCATAACCACTCACAACCACTCGCAACCACTCGCAACCACTCACAACCACTCACAAGCACTCGCAACTACTCACAATCACTCACCACTCGCAACCACTGAAAATCACTCACAACCACTTGCAATCACTCACAACCACTCGCAACCACTCGCAACCACTCGCAACCACTCGCAACCACTTGTAACCACTCACAACCACTCGCAACCACTCACAACCATTCGCAACCACTCGCAACCACTCGCAACCACTTGTAACCACTCACAACCACTCGCAACCACTCACAACCATTCGCAACCACTCGCAACCACTCGCAACCACTTGTAACCACTCACAACCACTCGCAACCACTCACAACCATTCGCAACCACTCGCAACCACTCGCAACCACTTGTAACCACTCACAACCACTCGCAACCACTCACAACCATTCGCAACCACTCGCAACCACTCGCAACCACTTGTAACCACTCACAACCACTCGCAACCACTCACAACCATTCGCAACCACTCGCAACCACTCGCAACCACTTGTAACCACTCACAACCACTCGCAACCACTCACAACCATTCGCAACCACTCGCAACCACTCGCAACCACTTGTAACCACTCACAACCACTCGCAACCACTCACAACCATTCGCAACCACTCGCAACCACTCGCAACCACTTGTAACCACTCACAACCACTCGCAACCACTCTCAACCACTCGCAACCACTCGTAACTAATCACAACCACTCACAACCACTCGCGATTACTCGTGACCACTCATGACCACTAGCAACCACTCGCAACCAGTCACAACCACTCGCAACCACTGGCAACCCCTCACAACCACTTGCAACCTCTTGCAACCACTCGCAACCACTCACAACCACTCATAACCACTCACAACCACTTGCTACCACTTTCAACCACTCAAAACAACTTGCAAGCACTTGCAACCATTCATAACCACTTGCAAGCAATCACTACTTGCAATCACTCACAACCACTTGCAATCACTCGCAATCAATCGCAACCACTCACAACCCCTCGCAACCACTCCGACCACTTGTAACCACTCGCAACCAATTGCAACAACTCACAATCACTCGCAACCACTTACAACGACTCGCAACCACGCCCAACCACGCCCAACCACTTACAACCACTCGCAACCACTTGCAAACACTCGCAACCACTTGCAACCACCTGCAACCAATCAAAACCACTCACAGCAACTTGCAACTAATCACAACCAATCACAACCATTCGCAACCTCTCACAACCACTCACAACCACTCGCAACCACTTGCAACCACTCGTAACCACACACAACAGTTCGCAACCAAATGCAACCACTCACAACCACTCACAACCACCCACAACCACTCTCAACCACTCGAAACCACTTGCAACCACTGGCAACCACTTGCAACCACTCGCAGCCACTCTCAAGCACTCGCAACCACTCACAACGACTCGCAACTGCTCCCAACCACTCGTAACCACTCGCAGCCACTCGCAACCACTCACAACCAGTCGCAACGACTTGCAACCACTCGTAACCACTTGCAACCACAAGCATCCATTCCTAACCACTCGCAACAACTCGCAACCACTCACAACCACTTGCAACTACTCGCAGCCAATTTAAACCATACGCTACGAATCGCAACCACTTGCAACCACCCGCAACCACTCGTAACCACTCGCAACCACTCAAAACAACTTACGACTACTCGCGACCATCCACAACCACTAGCAACCACTCGCGACCATTCACAACCACAAGC
>SZWC01007422.1:53267-63400 GCA_023375785.1 Penium margaritaceum
GCAACCACTCGCAACCACTGGCAACCACTCAGAATCACTTGCAATCAGCCGCAACCACTGGCAACCACTCGCAACAACGCACAACCAGTTGCAACCACGTACAACCACTTGCAACCACTCACCCCCACTCACATTCACTCGTAACCTCTCGCAACCACTTGCAACCACTCGCAACCACTCACACCCACTCGCAACCAGACGCAACCACTCGCAACCACTCGCAACCACTCGTGAACACTTGTAACAACTCGTAACCACTTGCAACCACTCGCAACCACTAACAACCACTCACAGCCACACGCAACCACTCGTAATCACTTGTAACAACTGGTAACCACTCCCAACCGCTTGCAACCAAATGCAACAACTCACAACCACTCACAAGCACTCGTAACCACTCGCAACCACTCGCAACCACTAACAACCACTCACAGCCACACGCAACCACTCGTAATCACTTGTAACAACTGGTAACCACTCCCAACCGCTTGCAACCAAATGCAACAACTCACAACCACTCACAAGCACTCGTAACCACTCGCAACTTCTCGCAACCACTTGCAACCATGAGCAACCACTTGCAACCACTCACAACCGCTCGCAACCACTCGCAACCACTCGTAACCACTCGCAACCACTCACAACTTGCAACGACGCGCAACCACTCGCAACCACTCGCAACCACTTGCAACCACTCACAACCACTTGCAACCACTCGCAACCACTCGTAACCACTCGCAACCACTCACAACTTGCAACGACGCGCAACCACTCGCAACCACTCGCAACCACTTGCAACCACTCACAACCACTTGCAACCACCTTCAACAATATGCAACCAATCGCAACAACCCTCCACCACTCGCAAGCACTGGCAACCACTCATAACCACTCACAACCACTCGCGGCCACTCCCGCCCACTCATAAGCACTAGCAACAACTCTCAACCACTGATAACCACTCACAACCACTCGCAACCCCTCGAAACCCCTCACAACCATTCGCAACCACTCACACCGTGGCTGACTCGTGCTACAATTTGTAGAAGTTAAAGTCACTTGGATACCTTTGAGGTCATGGTCAGTGGCACATGCCAACTTGGTCAAGGAATTGCCCACAATAGCCACACCAAGCCACCAGGTTTTTACCTTGCTTATACCTGCAAGTTTATTCCCAGCACACGTGCTCTGTAATTGGACACTCTGACGGTGGCTGACTTACGTGATGATTCACAGAAGTGAAAGTCACTTGGTTCACTTTGTGGTCATGGTTAAATGCACAGGCCAACTTTGTCAAGGCATTGCCCACAGGAGCCACACCAAGCCACCAGGTTTTTACCTTGTTTATACCTGCAAGGTCATGCATATTAGATGTGAACTTTGAGTGGGCACTCTGACCGTGGCTGAATCGTGTTACGATGTGTAGAAGTTAAAGTCACCTGGTACACTTTGTGGTCATTGTCAGTGGCACATGCCAACTTTGTCAAGGTATTGCGCACAGTAGCCACAACGAGCCACCAGTATTCTACCTTTTTTATACCTGCAAGGTCATGCCTATTACACGTGCATTGTGATTGGGCACTCTGACCGTGGCTGAGTCGTGTTATGATTCATAGAACTTAAAGTTACTTGGATAAATTTGTGGTCATGGTCAGTGGCACATGCCAGCTTTGTCAAGGCATTGTGCACAATAGCCACACCGAGCCACCAGTATTCTACCTTGTTTTATCCTGCAATATCATGCCTAATACATGTGCACTGTGATTGGGCACTCTGACCGTGGCTGACTCGTGTCATGATTCGTAGAATTAAAAGTCACATGGATAAGTTTGTTGTCATGGTCAGTGGCACATGCCAACTTTGTAAAGGCATCGGGCACAGTAGCCGCACGGAGCCACCAGTGTTTTACCTTGTGTATACCTGAAATTTTATCCCTAGCACACGTGCAGTGCGTTTGGATATTCTGACCGTGGCTGACTTGTGTTACAATCCGTAGAAGTTAAGGCCACTTGGTTCACTTTGTGTTCATGGTCAGTGGCACAGGCCAATTTTTTCAAGGCATTGCGCACAATAGCCACACAAAGCCACCAGTATTCTACCTTTGTTATACCTGAAAGGTCATTCATGGTACATCTGCACTGTGATCGGAAACTCTGACCGTGGCTGACACGTGTTACGATGCGTAGAAGTTAAACTCACTTGGTAAACTTTGTGGTCATGGTTAGTGGCACAGGCCAAATTTGTCCAAGCATTGCGCACAATAGCCACACTGAGCCACCAGTATTCTACCTTGTTCATAATTGCAAGGTCATGCATATTACACGTGCACTGTGATTGGACACTTTGACCATGGCTGACTTGTTTTAGTATGCGTAGAAGCAAAAGTCACTTGGTTAACTTTGTGGTCATGGTCAGTGGCACAGGCCAGCTTTTTCAAGGCATGGCGCACAATAGCCGTGCCAAGCCACCGGTTTTTTACCTTGTTAATACCAGCAAGTTCATTCATGGTACATGTGCACTATGATTGGGCACTGTGACTGTGGCTGACTCCTGTTACGATGCGTAGAAGTAAAAGTCACATGGCAAACATTGTGGTCATGGTCAGTAGCCCGTGGCAACGTTTTAAAGGCATTGTGCACAATAGCCACACCAATCCACAAGTATTCTACCTTTCTTACACCTGCAAGATCATGCATAGTACATGTGCACTGTTATTGGGTACTCTGACCGTGGCTGACTCGTGTCCTGATGCATAGAAGTTAAAGTCACTTCGTAAACTTTGTGGCCATGGTCAGTGGCACATGCCAACTTTGTCAAGGCATTGCGCACAATAGCTACACCAAGCCACTGGTTTCTTACCTTGTTTGTAACTGCAATTTTATGCCTAGAACACGTGCACTGTGATTGGGCACTCTGACTGTGGCTGAATCGTGTCATGATTCAAAGAAGTTAAAGTCACTTGGATTCATTTATGGTCATGGTCAGTGGCACATGCCAACTTTGTCAAGGCATTGCGCACAATAGCCACACCAAGGCACCGGTTTTTTACCTTGTTTATACCTGCAAGGTCATGCATAGTACTTGTGCACTGTGATTGGGCACTATAACTGTGGCTGGTTCGTGTTACGATGCGTAGAAAAAGTCACTGGGTAAACTTTGTGGTCATGGTCAGTGGCACATGCAAACTTTGTCATGGCATTGCGCACTAGAGCCATACCAAGCCACCAGTTTTTTACCTTGTTTATACCTGCAAGGTCATTCATACTACACGTGCACTGTGATTGGGCACTCTGACCGTGGCTGGCTCGTGTAACAATTCGTAGATGTTAAAGTCACGTGGATAAGTTTGTGGTCATGGTCAGTGGCACAGGCCAACTTTGTCAAGGCATTGCCTACAATAGCCACACCAAGCCACCGGGTTTTTACCCTGCTTATACCTGCAAGGTCATGCATTGTACACATGCAATGTGATTGGGCACTCTGACTGAGGGTGACTCGTGTTACGATGCGTAGAAGTAAGAGCCACTTGGTAAACATTGTGGTCATGGTCATTGGCACAGGCCAACTTTGTCAAGTCAATGTGCACAACAGCCACACCGAGCCACCGGTTTTTAACCTTTTTAATACCTGCAAGTTTATGCCTAGCACACGCGCACTGTGATTGGGCACTCTGACTGTTGCAAACTCATGTGATGATTCATAGAAGTTAAAGTCACTTGGTTCACTTTGTGGTCATGATCAGTTGCACACGCCAACTTTGTCAAGGCATTGCCCACAATAGCCACACCAAGCCACCAGTTTTTTACCGTGTGTAAACCTGCAAGGTCATGCATGTCAAATGTTCACTGTGATTTGGCACTCTGACCACGGCTGACTTGTGTTACGATTTGTAGAAGGTAAAGTGACTTGGTGAACTTTGTGGTCATGGTCAGTTGCGCATGCTCACTTTGTCAAGGCATTGCGCACAATAGCCGCACTGAACCACCAGTACTTTACCTTGATTATACCTGCAAGTTTATTCCTAGCACACGTGAACTTTGATTTGGCACTCTGACCGTGGTTGACGCGTGTTGCAATTCGTAGAAGGGAAAGTCACTTAGATACATTTGTGGTCATAGTCAGTGGCACATGCCAACTTTGTCAAGGCATTGCGTACAATAGCTGCACTGCGCCACCAGTGTTTTTCCTTGCTTATACCTGAACTTTTATGCCCAGCACACGTGCACTATGCTCGGGAACTCTGACAGTGGCTGACTCATGTGATGATTCATAGAAGAAAAATCACTTGGCGAGCTTTGTGGTCATGGTCAGTTGCACATGCCAACTTTGTCAAGGCATCGCGCACAATAGCCGCACTGCGCCACCAGTTTTTTAACTTGCGTATACCTGCAAGTTTATGCCTAGCACACGTGCACTGTGATTTTGCACTCTGACTGTGGCTTACTCATGTGATGATTCATAGACATTAAAGTCACTTGGTGAACTTTGTGGTCATGGACAGTTGCACATGACAACTTTGTCAAGGCATTGCGCACAATAGCCGCACTGAGCCACCGGTATTTTACCTTGCTTATACGTGCAAGTTTATGCCTAGCACACGTGCACTGTGATTGGGCACTCTGACCATGGCTGACGCGTGTTACAATTTGTAGAATTTAAAGTCACTTGGATACGTTTGTGGTCATGGTCAGTGGCACAGGCCAAATTTGTCAAAGCATTGCGCACAATAGCCACACCAAGCCCCCGGTGTTTTACCTTGTTTACACCTGAAAGTTTATGCCTAGCACACGTGCACTGTGATTGGGCACTCTGACTGTGGCTGACTTAGTGATGATTCATAGAGTTAAAGTTATTTGGTTCGCTTTGTGGTCATGGTTAGTTGCACAGGCCAACTTTGTCAAGGCATTGCCCACAATAGCCACACCAAGCCACCGGGTTTTTCCCTTGTTCATACCTGCAAGGCCATACATATTAGATGTGCACTGTGATTGGACACTCTGACTGTGGCTGAATCATGTGATGATTCATAGAAGTTAATGTCACTTGGTTTTGCTTTGTGGTCATGGTCACTTGTACATGCCAACTTTGTCAAGGCGTTGCGCACAATAGCCGTGCCAAGCCACCGGTTTTTTACCTTGTTTATACCTGCAAGGTCATGCATAGGACATGTGCACTGTGATTGGGCACTCTGACCGTGGCGGACTCGTGTTACGATGCGTAGAAGTTAAAGTTACTTGGTAAACGTTGTGGTCATAGTCAGTGGCAGATGCCAACTTTTTCAAGGCATTGCGCACAATAGCCACACCGAGCCACCAGTATTCTACCTTTTTTGCACCTTCAAGAACATGCCTATTACATCTGCACTGTGTTTGGACACTCTGACCGTGGCTGACTCAGGTTATGATCAATAGACGTAAAAGTCACTTGGATACACTTGTGGTCATGGTCAGTGGCACATGCCAGCTTTGTCAAGGCATTGCGCACAATAGCGTTCAGGAAAATGCAATGCTGTGAGGATGTCTTAGATGCACAGATGAGAATTAGGCAGCAGCGTTGGCAAAGCTGCAGGGTGCTGACGAGGTGCTGACGTCATGCGATGATGAGGAATCACGACCACGGCAACTGATGTGTGGGCTAGTGGCCACTAAACTGAGAAGCGGGTCAAGGTGTCGAGTGGACGCAGTGTCGTTTGGACACTGGGGCTGAGGTTGAGGGCGCCTCGGCAGGATGAGCGGGCACGAAAGAGTGCATGCGGAGGAGTGCAACCTAACAGAGGCACCTCGTCAGGGACAGCTGGGCGCAACAAGGGAGCGATGAAAAGGAACGATGATGAAGCTGCTGATGTGCCTCGGTCAAGAAGGCGGGAAACAAGGAGAAGGAGATGCAATGACGTGATGAGGAGGGGCAACGGAAGTGAGATGGCAGAGTGGCCGCAGAGCCTAAGGACTCGGGCTCAGCATGAGAAGCCGCAGCCTCAACGGCGGGCTGAATCAGGAAATGCAAGCGGGACAAATGGATAGCTTCGGCTAAGGAGCGGGCCAGCAAGGCAGAGAGAGGCAAGTGTGCCACAGCAGGAAGGTGGGCAACAGAAGGACATGCAGGGATGCCACAGCTGGATGGCGGGCAGAGAAATGAACTGAAGGAGTTGATTAAACAAGAGGAAAAGGTACATACAAAAAATGGTACCACATATGCTATCCCCTGATCTAGTCCTTGCGCTAGTAGTGGCTATGGTGGTGGCTACCAGATCTACCATGCTTCTGCTATTGCTTCTGCTACCCCTAACTGATGTATGATGTTAGAACGTCCATGTTTCTGTATAAAGGTGCGGAACGTGTGGGAGTCAGGACCCTGGGAGCGTGGCTCTCCGGATTTCATGCTGCGGAGACCGTTTTGTCGTGACTTGAGGACCGAGGCGCACAGTCCTCGTTCTTGGCACGTATCTTGGGTTGGCGGTTACCGACAGTGGACGGTGCCGGTCGTTTGGTTCCGCCTCAGAATCATGCGCCGGCTATTTATTCTGGGAGGGCTCGGTCATGACCCGGACCGGTTTCAAGCTTTCTTTTCTTTTCGGCCCAGACCAGTGTGCAGGTCAGTCTGGATTATTGCGGACAACCCGGGTCATGTCTTGTGGTCACTGCTAAATCTTTCCAACAATAGCCACACCGAGCCATCAGTATTCTACCTTGTCTCTACCTGCAAGATCATGCATAGTACATGTTCACTGTGATTGGGCACTCTGACCGTGGCTGACTTGTGTTACAATTTGTAGAAGTTAAAGTCACTTGGATAGATTTGTGGTCATAGTCAGTGGAACATGCCAACGTTTTCAAGGCATTGCCCACAATAGCCATTCCAAGCCACCAGGTTTTTACCTTTTTCATACCAGCAAGATTATGCATAGTACATGTGCACTGTGATTTGGCACTCTGACCGTGGCTGACTCGTGTTACAATTCGTTGGAGTTAAACTCACTTCGATAAGTTTGTGGTCATGGTCAGTGGCACATGCCAACATTGTCAAGGCATTGTGCACAATAGCCACACCAAGCCACCAGTATTCTACCTTGTTTGCACCTGAAAGGTCATGCCTAGTAGATCTGCACTGTGATTGGACACTCTGACCGTGGCTGACTCGTGTTATGTCAATAACAATAGAAGTAAAAGTCATTTGGATACATTTGTGGTCATGGTCAGTGGCACATGCCAACTTTTTCAAGGCATTGCGCACAATAGCCATGCCAAGTCACCAGGGTTTTACTTTTTTTTTTACATGCAAGGTCATGCATACTACACGTGCACTGTGATTGGGCACTCTGACCGTGGTGGACTCGTGTTATGATTCATAGAAGTTAATGTCAATCGGTTAACTTTGTGGTCATGGTCAGTTGCACATGCCAACTTTGTCAAGGCATTGCGCACAATAGCCATGCCAAGCCACCGGTTTCTTAACTTGTTTATACCTGCAAGGTCATGCATACTACATGTGCACTGTGATTGGGCACTCTGACCGTGGCTGACTCGTGTTATGATTCGTAGAATTTTAAACTACTTGGTCAACTTTGTGGTCATGGTCAGTGGCACAGGCCAAATCTGTCAATGCATTGCGCACAATAGCCACACCAAGCCACCAGTATACTAGATTTTTTGCACCTGCAAGATCATGCCTAGTACATCTGCACTGTGATCGGACACTCTGACCGTGGCTCACTCGTGTTATGATCAATAGAAGTAAAAGTCACTTGGATGAATTTGTGGTAATGGTCAGTTGCACAGGCCAACTTTGTCAAGGCATTGCCCAAAATGGCCACACCGAGCCACCAGTATTCTACCTTGTTTGCACCTGCAAGATCATGCATATTACATGTGGACTGTGATTGGGCACTCTGACCGTGGCTGACTCCTGCTACAATTCGTAGAAGTTAAAGTCACTTGGATAAATGTGTGGTCATGGTAAGTGGCACATGCCAATGTTTTCAAGGCATTGCCCACAATAGCCATGCCAAGCCACCGGGTTCTTACCTTTTTCATACCAGCAAGGTCATGCATAGTACATGTGCACTGTGATTGGGCACTCTGAAAGTGGCTGACTCGTGTCATGATTCATAGACGTTTAAGGTACTTGGATGAATTTGTGGTCATGGTCAGTCGCACATGCCAACTTTGTCAAATCATTGTGCACAATTGCCACGCCAGGCCACCTGATTTTTACCTTGTTCATACCAGGAAGGTCATTCATACTACATGTGCACTGTGATTGGGCACTCTGACCGTGGTTGACATGTGTTTTGATTCGTAGCAGTTGAAACTACTTGGTTAACTTTGTGGTCATGGTCAGTGGCACATACCAGCTTTGTCAAGGCATTGCGCACAATAGCCACACCAAGCCACCGGTTTTTAACCTTGTTTATACCTGCAAGGTCATGCATAGTACACATGCACTGTGATTGGGCATTCTGAACGTGGCTGACACGTGTTACAATTTGTAGAAGTTAAAGTCACTTGGATACGTTTGTGGTCTTGGTCAGTGGCACATGCCAACTTTGTCAAGGCATCGCGCACAATAGCCGCACTGAGCCACCAGTATTTTACCTTTTCAGAACCTGCAAGCTCATGAATAGTACATTTGCACTGTGATTGGGCACTCTGACCGTCGCTGAATCGTGTTACAATTCGTAGAGGTTAAAGTCACGTGGATACGTTTGTGGTCATGGTCAGTGGCACATGCCAACTTTGTCAAGGCATTGCGCACAATAGCCACACCGAGCCACCAGTATTCTACATTTTTTCCACCTGCAAGATCATTCCAAGTACATCTGCACTGTGATTGGACACTCTGACCGTGGCTGACTCGTGTTATGATCAATAAAAGTAAACGTCACTTGGTTAACTTTGTGGTCATCGTCAGTGGCACATGCCAACTTTGTCAAGGCATTGCGCACAACAGCCACACCGAGCCACCAGTATTCTACCTTGTTTGCAACTGCAAGATCATGCCTAGTACATCTGCACTGTGATTGGACACTCTGACCGTGGCTGAATCGTGTTATGATCAATAGAAGTTAAAGTCACTTGGTTAACTTTGTGGCCATGGTCAGTGGCACAGGCCAACTTTGTCAAGGCATTGCGCGCAATAGTCGTGCCAAGCCACCCGTTTTTTACCTTTTTNGTACCAGAAAGGTGATGCATAGAACATGTGCACTGTGATTGGGCACTCTGACCGTGGCTGACTTGTGTTACAATGCTTAGAAGTTAAAGTCCCTTGGTTAACTGTGTGGTCATGGTCAGTGGCACATGCCAACTTTGTCAAGGCATTGCGCACAATATCCGTGCAAAACCACCATTTTTTACCTTGTTCATACCAGCAAGGTCATGCATAGTACAAGTGCACTGTGATTGGGCACTCTGACCGTGGCAGACTTGTGTTACGATGTGTAGAAGTTAAAGTCACTTGGTAAAAATTGTGGTCATGATCAGTGGCACATGCCACCGTTTTCAAGGCATTGCCCACAATTGCCATGCCAAGCCACCGGGTTTTTACCTTGTTCATACCAGCAAGGTCTTTCATAGTACATGTGCACTGAAATTGAGCACTCTGACCGTGGCTGACTCGTGTTACGATCCGTAGAATTTAAAGTCACTTGGATGCATTTGTGGTCATGGTCAGTGGCACATGCCAACTTTGTCAAGGCATTGCGCACAATAGCCACACCAAGCCACCAGTATTCTACCTTGTATTCACGTGCAATATCATGCCTAGTACATCTGCACTGTCATTGGACACTCTAACCGTGGCTGACTCCTGTTGTGACCAATAGAAGTAAAAGTCACTTGGATAAACTTGTGGTCATGGTCACTTGCACAGGCCAACTTTGTCAAAGCATTGAGCACAAAATCCAAACCAAGCCACCGGTTTTTTATGTTGTTCATACCAGCAAGGTCATGCATAGTACATGTTCACTGTGAATGGGCTCTCTGACCGTGGCTGACTCGTGTTATCATTCATAGAAATTAAAACTACTTGATTAACTTTGTGGTCATGGCCAGTGGCACATGCTAACTTTCTCAAGGCATCGCGCACAATAGCCACACTTCGCCACCAGTGTTTTAACTTTCTTGAACCTGCAAGTCTAT
>SZWC01007422.1:63735-84023 GCA_023375785.1 Penium margaritaceum
ACTCTGACCGTGGCTGACTCGTGTCATGATTCATAGCCGTTTAAGGTACTTGGATAAACTCATGGTCATGGTCAGTTGCACAGGCCAACTTTGTCAAGGCATTGTGCACAGCAGCCACACTGAGCCACCAATATTTTACCTTGTCTATACCTGCAAGGTCATGCATAGTACACTTGCACTTTGATTCGGCACTCTGACCGCGGCTGACTCGTGTCATGATTCATAGAAGTTGAAGTTACTCGGTTAACTTTGTGGTCATGGTCAGTGGCACATGCCAACTTTGTCAAAGCATTGCGCACAATAGCCACACCAAGCCACTAATACTTTACCTTGCTTATACCTGCAAGTTTATGCCTAGCACACGTGCACTGTGATTGGGCACTCTGACCGTGGCTGACGCGTGTTACAATTCGTAGAAGTTAAAGTCACTTGCATACGTTTGTGGTCATGGTCAGTGGCACATGCCATCTTTGTCAAGGCATCGCGGACAATATCGGCACTGAGCCACCAGAATTTTACCTTGTTTAAACCTGCAAGGTCATGCATAGTACACGTGCACTTTGATTGGGCACTCTCACCGTGGCTGACTCACGTGTTGATTCATAGAATGTAAACTCACTTGGTTAACTTTCTTGTCATGGTCAGTGGCACATGCCAACTTTGTCAAGGCATTGCGTACAATAGCTGCACTGAGCCACCAGTATTTTACGTTGCTTTTACCTGCAAGTTTATGCCTAGTACACGTGCACTGTGATTGGGCACTCTGACCGTGGCTGACTCGTGTTATGATTCGTAGAAGCTAAAACTACTTGGTTAACTTTGTGGTCATGGTCAGTGGCTCCGGCCAACTTTGTCAAGGCATTGCGCACAATAGCCACACCAAGCCACCGGTTTTTTACCTTGCTTAATCCTGCAAGTTTATGCCTAGCACACGTGCACTGTGATTGGGCACTCTGACTGTGGCTGACTCGTGTCATGATTCATAGAAGTTAATGTCACTCTGTTCACGTTTTGGTCATGGTCAGTGGCACAGGCCAACTTTGTCAAGGCATTGCCCACAATAGCCACACCAAGCCACCGGGTTTCAACGTTTTTTGTACCTGAAAGGTCATGAATAGTACATGTGCACTGTGATTTGGCACTCTGACCGTGGCTGACTCGTGTTATGATTCGTAGAAGTTAAAAGTACTTGGTTATCTTTGTGGTCATGGTCAGTGGCACATGCCAACTTTGTCAAGGCATCGCGCACAATAGCCGCACTGCGCCACCAGTGTTTTACCTTGATTTTACCTGCACGTTAATTTCTAGTACATGTGCACTGTGATTGGGCACTCTGACCGCGGCTGACTCGTGTCATGATTCATAGACGTTTAAGGTACTTGGATGAATTTGTGGTCATGGTCAGTCGCACATGCCAACTTTGTCAACGCATTGCGCACAATAGCCACACCAAGCCACTGGGTTTTCCCCTTGCTTATACCTGCAAGGTCATTCATTTTAGATGTACACTGTGATTGAGCACTCTGACCGTGGCTGACTCGTGTTATGATTCGTAGAAGCTAAAACTACTTGGTTAACTTTGTGGTCATAGTCAGTGGCTCCGGCCAACTTTGTCAAGGCATTGTGCACAGCAGCCACACTGAGCCACCAATATTTTACCTTGTCTATACCTGCAAGGTCATGCATAGTACACTTGCACTTTGATTCGGCACTCTGACCGCGGCTGACTCGTGTCATGATTCATAGACGTTTAAGGTACTTGGATGAATTTGTGGTCATGGTCAGTCGCACATGCCAACTTTGTCAACGCATTGCGCACAATAGCCACACCAAGCCACTGGGTTTTCCCCTTGCTTATACCTGCAAGGTCATTCATTTTAGATGTACACTGTGATTGAGCACTCTGACCGTGGCTGACTCGTGTTATGATTCGTAGAAGCTAAAACTACTTGGTTAACTTTGTGGTCATAGTCAGTGGCTCCGGCCAACTTTGTCAAGGCATCGCGCACAATAGCCGTACTGAGCCACCAGTGCTTTACATTGGGTATACTTGCAAGTTTATGCCTAGCACACGTGCACCCTGATCAGGCACTCTGACTGTGGCTGACGCGTGTTCCAATTCGTAGAAGTTAAAGTCACTTGGATATGTTTGTGGTCATGGTCAGTGGCACATGCCAACTTTGTCAAGGCATCGCGCACAATAGCCGTACTGAGCCACCAGTGCTTTACATTGGGTATACTTGCAAGTTTATGCCTAGCACACGTGCACTGTGATTGGGCAGTGTGACTGTGGCTAACTCATGTGATGATTCATAGAGTTAAAGTCACTTGGTAAACGTTGTGGTCTTGGTCAATTGCACAGGCCAACTTTGTCAAAGCATTGCCCACAATAGCCACACCACACCACCGGTTTCTTACCTTGTTCATACCTGCAAGATCATGCATAGTACACGTGCATGCAATTGGGCACTCTGACTGTGACAAACTCATGTGTTGATTCATAGAAGTTAAAGTCCATTGGATCACTTTGTGGTCATGGTTAGTTGCACAGGCCAACATTTTCAAGGCATTGCCCACAATATCCATACCAAGCCACCAAGTTCTTACCTTGTTTATAAGTGCAAGGTCATGCATAGTACATGTGCACTGTGGTTGGGCACTCTGACCGTGGCTGACTCGTGTTACGATTCGTAGAAGTTAAAGTCACTTGGTGAACTTTGTGGTCATGGTCAGTGACGCATGCCAACTTTGTTAAGGCATTGCGCACAATAGCCACACCAAGCCACTGGGTTTTCACCTTGCTTATACCTGCAAGGTCATTCATTTTAGATGTGCACTGTGATTGAGCACTCTGACCGTGGCTGACTCGTGTTACGATGCGTAGAAGTTAAAGTCACTTGGTAAACTTTGTGGTCATGGTCAGTGGCACAGGCAAACTTTGTCAAGGCATTGCGCACAATAGCCGTGCCAAGCCACCGGTTTTTTACCTTGTTCATACCAGCAAGTTCATGCATAAAACATGTGCACTGTGATTGGGTACATGGGCACTCTGACAGTGGCTGACTCGTGTTATGATCCGTAGAAGTTAAAGTCGATTGGATATGTTTTTTGTCATGGTCACTGGCACATGCCAACTTCGTCAAGGCATCACGCACAATATCCGCACCGAGCCACCAGTTTTTTACCTTGTTTATACCTGAAAGTTCATGCCTAGCAGACGTGCACTGTGATTGGGCACTCTGACTGTGGCTGACTCATGTGATGATTCATAGATTTAGAGTCACTTGGTTCACTTTGTGGTCATGGTCAGTGGCAAATGCCAACTTTGTCAAGGCATTGCGCACAATAGCCACACCAAGCCACCAGTTTTCTACCTTTTTTATACCTGCAAGATCATGCATATTAAAATTGAATTGTGATTGGG
The DNA here is from genome assembly GCA_023375785.1 of Penium margaritaceum. Lineage (NCBI taxonomy): Eukaryota > Viridiplantae > Streptophyta > Zygnematophyceae > Desmidiales > Peniaceae > Penium > Penium margaritaceum. The sequence continues at coordinate 67,160 of SZWC01007422.1, forward strand.
CACTCTGACCGTGGCTGACTCGTGTTCCGATGCGTAGAAGTTAAAGTCACTTGGTGAACGTTGTGGTCATGGTGAGTGGCACATGCCACCTTTGTCAAGGCATCGCGCACAATAGCCGCACTGCGCCACCACTGTTTGATCTTTATTAGACCTGCAATTTTATGCCTAGAAAACGTGCACTGTTATTGGGCACTCTGACCGTGGCTGACTCATGTGTTGATTCATAGAAGTTTAAGTCACCTGGTTAACATTCTTGTCATGGTCAGTGGCACATGCCAACTTTGTCAAGGCATNATTGGGCACTCTGACTGTGGCTGACGCGTGTTCCAATTCGTAGAAGTTAAAGTCACTTGGATATGTTTGTGGTCATGGTCAGTGGCACATGCCAACTTTGTCAAGGCATCGCGCACAATAGCCGTACTGAGCCACCAGTGCTTTACATTGGTTATACCTGCAAGTTCATGCCTAGCACACGTGCACTGTGATTGGGCAGTGTGACTGTGGCTAACTCATGTGATGATTCATAGAGTTAAAGTCACTTGGTAAACGTTGTGGTCTTGGTCAATTGCACAGGCCAACTTTGTCAAAGCATTGCCCACAATAGCCACACCACACCACCGGTTTCTTACCTTGTTCATACCTGAAAGATCATGCATAGTACACGTGCATGCAATTGGGCACTCTGACTGTGACAAACTCATGTGTTGATTCATAGAAGTTAAAGTCCATTGGATCACTTTGTGGTCATGGTTAGTTGCACAGGCCAACATTTTCAAGGCATTGCCCACAATATCCATACCAAGCCACCAAGTTCTTACCTTGTTTATATGTGCAAGGTCATGCATAGTACATGTGCACTGTGGTTGGGCACTCTGACCGTGGCTGACTCGTGTTACGATTCGTAGAAGTTAAAGTCACTTGGTGAACTTTGTGGTCATGGTCAGTGACGCATGCCAACTTTGTTAAGGCATTGCGCACAATAGCCACACCAAGCCACTGGGTTTTCACCTTGCTTATACCTGCAAGGTCATTCATTTTAGATGTACACTGTGATTGAGCACTCTGACCGTGGCTGACTCGTGTTACGATGCGTAGAAGTTAAAGTCACTTGGTAAACTTTGTGGTCATGGTCAGTGGCACAGGCCAACTTTGTCAAGGCATTGTGCACAATAGCCACACCGAGCAACCAGTATTGTACCTTGTTCATACCTGCAAGGTCATGCCTAGTACACGTGCACTGTGATTGGGTACTCTGACCGTGGCTGATTCGTGTCATGAATCATAGCCGATTAACGTACTTGGATAAATTTGTGGTCATGGTCAGTGGCACAGGCAAACTTTGTCAAGGCATTGCGCACAATAGCCGTGCCAAGCCACCGGTTTTTTACCTTGTTCATACCAGCAAGTTCATGCATAAAACATGTGCACTGTGATTGGGTACATGGGCACTCTGACAGTGGCTGACTCGTGTTATGATCCGTAGAAGTTAAAGTCGATTGGATATGTTTTTGGTCATGGTCACTGGCACATGCCAACTTCTTCAAGGCATCACGCACAATATCCGCACCGAGCCACCAGTTTTTTACCTTGTTTATACCTGAAAGTTCATGCCTAGCAGACGTGCACTGTGATTGGGCACTCTGACTGTGGCTGACTCATGTGATGATTCATAGGTTTAGAGTCACTTGGTTCACTTTGTGGTCATGGTCAGTGGCACATGCCAACTTTGTCAAGGCATTGCGCACAATAGCCACACCAAGCCGCCAGTTTTCTACCTTTTTTATACCTGCAAGATCATGCATATTAAAATTGAATTGTGATTGGGCACTCTGACCGTGGCTGACTCGTGTTCCGATGCGTAGAAGTAAAAGTCACTTGGTGAACGTTGTGGTCATGGTGAGTGGCACATGCCAGCTTTGTCAAGGCATCGCGCACAATAGCCGCACTGCGCCACCACTGTTTGATCTTTATTAGACCTGCAATTTTATGCCTAGCAAACGTGCACTGTTATTGGGCACTCTGACCGTGGCTGACTCATGTGTTGATTCATAGAAGTTTAAGTCACCTGGTTAACATTCTTGTCATGGTCAGTGGCACATGCCAACTTTGTCAAGGCATTGCGCACAATAGCCCCACTGAGCCAACAGTATTTTACATTGCCTATACCTGCAGGGTTATCCTAGTACACGTGCACTGTGATTGGGCACTCTGACCGTGGCTGACTCGTGTTATGATTCGTAGAAGTTAAAACTACTTGGTTAACTTTGTGGCCATGGTCAGTGCTACAGGCCAACTTTGTCAAGGCATTGCGCACAATAGCCACACCAAGCCATCAGTTTCTTACCTTGTTTATACCTGCAAAGTTATGCCTAGCACACGTGCACCCTGATCAGGCACTCTGACTGTGGCTGACTCGTGTCATGATTCATAGAAGTTAATGTCACTTGGTTCACGTTGTGGTCATGGTCAGTGGCACAGGCCAACTTTGTCCAGGAATTGCCCACAATAGCCACACCAAGCAACCAGATTCTTACCTTTTTTATACCTGAAATGTCATGCATATTACATGTGCACTGTGATTGGGCACTCTGACCATGGCTGACATGTGTTATGATTCGTAGAAGTTTAAACTACTTGGTTGACTTTGTGGTCATGGTCAGTGGCACATGCCTGCTTTGTGAAGGCATTGTGAACAATAGCCGCACTGGGCCACCAGTGTTTTACCTTGATTTTACCTGCAAGGTAGTGCCTAGTACATGTGCACTGTGATTGGACACCCTGACCCTGGCTGACTCATGTGTTGATTCATAGAAGTTAAAGTCACTTGGTTAAGTTTGTTTTCATGGTCAGTGGCACATGCCAGATTTGCCAAGGCATTGCGCAAAATAGCCGCACTGAGCCACCAGTATATTTCCTTGCTTATGCCTGCAAGTTCATGCCTAGTACATGTGCACTGCGATTGGGCACTTTGACCATTGCTGACTCGTGTTATGATTCGTAGAAGATAAAACTACTTGGTTAACTTTGTGGTCATGGTCAGTGGCACAGGCCAACTTTGTCAAGGCTTTGTGCATAACAGCCACACCGAGCTACCAGTATTCTACCTTGTTTATACCTGCAAGGTCATGCCTAGTACACGTGCACTGTGATTTGGCACTCTGATGGTGGCTGACTCATGTTACGATGCGTAGAAGTTGAAGTCACTTGGTACACTTTGTGGTCATGGTCAGTGGCACATACCAACTTTTTCAAGACATTGTGCACAATAGCCACGGCAAGACACCAGTATTCTACATTGTTTATACCTGCAAGGTCATGCATAGTACACGTGCATAGTACAAGTCACTTGGTTCACTTTGTGGTCATGGTCAGTTGCACAGTTCAACTTTGTCACGGCATTGCACACAATAGCCACACCAAGCGGCAGGAATTTTACCTTGTTTATACCTGCAAGGTCATGCATAGTACACATGCAGTGTGATTGGGCACTCTGACCGTGGTTGACTCATGTCATGATTCATAGTAGTTAATGTCAATTGGTTAACTTTGTGGTCATGGTCAGTGGCACAGGCCAACATTGTCAAGGCATTGCGCACAATAGCAGTACCAAGCCACCAGTTTTTTACCTTGCACATACCAGCAAGGTCATGCATAGTACATGTGCACTGTGATTGGGCACTCTGACCATGGATGACTCGTGTTACGATGCGTAGAAGTTAAAATCACTTGGTAAACGTTGTGGTCATGGTTAGTTGCACAGGCCAACTTTGTCAAAGCATTGCGCACAATAGCCACACCGAGCCACCAGTATTCTACGTTGTTTGCACCTGCAAGATCATGTATAGTACATGTGCACTGTGATTGGGCACTCCGACCGTGGCTGACTCGTGTTACAATTTGTAGAAGTTAAAATCACTTGGTTAACTTTGTGGTCATGGTCAGTTGCACATGCCAACTTTGTCAAGGCATTGCGCACAATAGCCACACCAAGCCACCAGGTTTTTACCTTGTTTATACCTGCAAGTTCATGCATAGTTCATGTGCACTGTAATTGGGCAATCTGACCGTAGCTGACTCATGTTACAATTCGTAGAAGTTGAAGTCTTGCGGATACGTTTATGGTCAGTTGCACATGCCAACTTTGTCAACGCATCACGCACAATAGCCGCACTGAGCCACCAGTGTTTTACCTTGTTTAAGCCTGCAAGTTTATGCCTAGCACAGGTGCACTATGATGGGGCACTCTGACCATGGCTGGCTCGTGTTATGATTCATAGAAGTTAAAGTCACTTGGATAAATTTGTGGTCATGGTCAGTGGCACAGGCCAACTTTTTCAAAGCATTGCGCACAATAGCCATGCCAAGCCATCGGGTTTTTACCTTGTTCATACAAGCAAGGTCATGCATAGTACACGTGCATTGTGACCGGGCACTCTGACCGTGGCTGACTTATGTGTTGATTCATAGAAGTTAAAGTCACTTGGTTACCTTTGTTGTAAGAATTAGTGGCACATGCCAACTTTGTCAACGCATTGCGCACAATGGCCACGCCGAGGCACTGGTTTTTTGGCTTGTTTTTACCTGCAAGGTCATGCATACTACATGTGCATTGTGATTGGGCACTCTGACCATGGCTGACTCGTGTTATGATTCGTGGAATTTAAAACTACTTGGTTAACTTTGTGGTTATGGTCAGTGGCACATGCCAACTATGTCTTGCTTATACCTGCTGTGTCATGCATACTACATGTGCACTGTGATTGGACACTCTTACCGTGGCTGACTCGTGTTATGATTCGTAGAAGTTAAAACTACTTCGTTAAGTTTGTTGTCATGGTCAGTGGCACATGCCATCTTTGTCAAGGCATTGCGCACAATAGCCACACCAAGCCACCAGTATTCTACCTTGTTTATACCTGCAAGTTCATGCCTAGCACACGTGCACTCTAATTGGGCACTCTGACTGTGGCTGACTCGTGTTACAATTTGTAGAAGTTAAAGTCACTTGGTTAACTTTGTGGTCATGGTCAGTTGCACATGCCAAGTTTGTCAAGGCATCGCGCACAATAGCCGCACTGAGCCACCAGTGTTTTACCTTGTTTAAACCTGCAAGATTATTCCTAGAACAGGTGGACTATGATTGAGCACTCTGAAAGTGGCTGGCTCGTGTCATGATTCATAGAAGTTAAAGTCACTTTGACAAATTTTTGTTCATGGTCAGTAGCACAGGCCAGCTTTGTCAAAGCATTGCGCACGATAGCCATGCCAAACCACCGGGTTTTTACCTTATTCATACCAGCAAGGTCATGCATAGTACATGTGCACTGTGTCTGGGCACTCTGACCGTGGCTGACTCATGTGTTGATTCATAGAACTTAGAATCACTAGGTTAACTTTGTTTTCAGGGTCAGTGGCACATGCCAACTTTGTCAACGCATTGGCACAATAGCCACGCCAAGCCACCAGTTTTTCACCTTGTTTTTACCTGAAAGGTCATGCATACTACATGTGCACTGTGATTCGGCACTCTGACCGTGGCTGACTCGTGTTATGATTCGTAGAAGTTAAAACTACTTGGTTAACTTTGTGGTCATGGTCAGTGGCACATGCCAACTTTGTCTTGCTTATACCTGCAAGGTCATGCATAGTATATGTGCACTGTGATTGGGCACTATGACCATGGCTGACTCGTGTTACAATTTGTAGAAGTTAAAGCCACTTGGTAATCTTTGTGGTCATGGTCAGTTGCACATGCCAACTTTGTCAAGGCATTGCGCACAATAGCCATGCCAAGCCACCGGTGTTTTACCTTGTTTACCAGCAAGGTCATGCATAGTACATGTGGACTGTAATTCCGCACTCTGACCGTGGCAGACTCGTGTTACAATTCGTAGAAGTTGAAATCACTTGGCTAACTTTTGTGGTCATTGTCAGTTGCACATGCCAACTTTGTCAAGGCATTGCACACAATAGGCACACCAAGCCACCGGGTTCTTACCTTGTTTGTTCCTGCAAGGTCATGCCTATAACACGTGCACTCTGATTGGGCACTCTGACTGTGGCTGACTCGTGTTATGATCAATAGAAGTAAAAGTCACTTTGTAAGCTTTGTGGTCATGGTCAGTTCCACAGGCCAACTTTTTCAAAGCACTGCGCACAATAGCCGCACTGAGCCACCAGTGTTTTACCTTGTTTACACCTGCACGTTTATGCCTAGCACACGTGCACTGTGATTGGGCACTCTGACTGTGGCTGACTCGTGGGATGACTCACAGAAGTTAAAGTCACTTGGTTCACTTTGTGGAAATGGTCAGTGGCACATGCCAACTTTGTCGAGGCATTGCGTGCAATACACACACCGAGCCACCAGTATTCTACCTTTTTTTACCTGCAAGGTCATGCATAGTACACGTGCATAGTACAAGTCACTTGGTTCACTTTGTGGAAATGGTCAGTGGCACATGCCAACTTTGTCGAGGCATTGCGTGCAATACACACACCGAGCCACCAGTATTCTACCTTGTTTGCACCTGCAAGATCATGCCTCATACATCTGCACAGTGATTGGACACTCTGATTGTGGCTAACTCGTGTTATGATCAATAGAAGTTAAAGTCACTTGGTTAACTTTGTGGTCATAGTCAGTGGCACATGCCAACTTTGTCAAGGCATTGTTCACAATAGCGACACCGAGCCACCAGTATTCTACCTTTTTTATACCTGCAAGGTCATGCCTAGTATACATGCACTGTGATTGGGCACACTGACCGTGGCTGGCTCATGTGTTCATTCATACAAGTTAAATTCTCATGGTAAACTTTGTGGTCATAGTCAGTGGCACATGCCAACCTTTTCAAGGCATTGCGCACAATAGCCACACCAAGCCACCAGTTTTTTACCTTGTTCATACCAGCAAGGTCATGCATAGTACATTTGCACTGTGATTGGGCACTCTGACCGTGGCTGACTCGTGTTACGATGCGTAGAAGATACAGTCACTTGGTACACTTTGTGGTCATGGTCAGTGGCACATGCGAACTTTGTCAAGGCATTGCGCACAAAAGCCACACCAAGACACCAATTTTTTACCTTCTTTATGCCTGCAACATCATGCATAGGACACGTGCACTATGACTGGGCACTCTGACCGTGGCTGACTCATGTGTTTATTCATGGAAGTTAAAGTCACTTCGTAAACTTTGTGGTCATGGTCAGTGGCACATGCCAACTTTGTCAAGGCATTGTGCACAATAGCCACACCGAGCCACCGGTATTCTACCTTGTTGATACCTGCAAGTTCTTTCCTATTACACGTACACTGTGCTTGCGCACTCTGACCGTGGCTGACTCATGTCATGATTTATAGAAATCAAAGTCACTTGGATACATGTGTGGTCATGGTCAGTGGCACATGCTAACTTTGTCAAGGCATTGTGCACAATAGCCACACCAAGCCACCAGTATTTTACCTTGTTTGCAACTGCAAGATCATGCCTAGTACATCTGCACTGTGATTGGACACTCTGACCGTGGCTGACTCGTGTCATGATCAATAGAAGTAATAGTCACTTCGATAAACTCGTGGTCATGGTCGGTTGCAGAGGTCAACTTTGTCAAGGCATTGCGCACAGTAGCCAAACCAAGCCACCGGTTTTTATACCTTGTTTATACCTGCAAGGTCATGCATAATACACGTGCACTGTGATTGGGCACTCTGACCGTGGCTGACTCATGTTACAATTTTCAGAAGTTAGAGTCACTTGGATAAACTTGTGCTCATGGTCAGTGGCACATGCCAACGTTTTCAAGGCATTGCCAAGAATAGCCATTCCAAGCCACCAGATTTTTACCTTTTTCATAACAGCAAGTACATGCATAGTACATTTGCACTGTGATTGGGCACTCTGACCGTGGCTGACTCGTGTCATGATTCAAAGACGTTTAAGGTACTTGGATAATTTTGTGGTCATGGTCAGTTGCACATGCCAAATTTGTCAAGGCATTGCGCATAATAGCGACGCCAAGCCACGCATTTTTAACCTTGATCATACCAGTAAGGTCATGCATACTACATGTGCACTGTGATTGGGCAGTCTGACCGTGGCTGACTCGTGTTACGATGCGTAGAAGTTAAAGTCACTTGTTAAACTTTGTGGTCATGGTCAGTGGCACATGCCAACTTTGTCAAGGCATTGCACAGAATAGCCACAGCAAGCCACCAGTTTTTTACCTTGTTTATACCTGGAAGGTCATGAATACTACACGTGCACTGTGATTAAGCACTCTGACTCGTGTTACAATTCGTAGAAGTTAAAGTCACGTGGATAAGTTTGTGGGCATGGTCAGTTGCACGTGCCAACTTTGTCAAGGCATTGCGCACAATAGCCACACCGAGACAGTGTTTTTTTCCCTTGATTATACCTGCAAGGTCATGCATATTACATGTGCACTGTGATTGGGCACTCTGTCTGTGGTTGACTCGTGTTGTAGTTCATAGAAGTTAATGTCACTTGGTTAACTCTGTGGTCTTGGTCAGTGGAACTCTGACCGTGGCTGACTCATGTGATGATTCAAAGAACCACCAGTGTTCTACCTTGCTTATACCTGAAAGTTTATGCCTAGCACACGTGCACTGTGATTGGGCACTCTGACCGTGGCTGACTCATGTGATGATTCAAAGACATTAAAGTCACTTGGTTCACTTCGTGGTCATGGTCAGTTGCACAGGCCAACTTTGTCAAGGCCTTGCCCACAATAGCCACACCGAGCCACCAGAATTCTACCTTGTTTGCACCTGCAAGATCATGCATAGTACATGTGCACTGTGATTGGGCACTCTGACCGTGGCTGACTCGTGTTACAATTCATATAAGTTAAAGTCACTTGGCAAACTTTGTGGTCATTGTCAGTGGCACATGCCAACGTTTTCAAGGCATTGCGCACAACAGCCGTGCCAAGCCACAGGTTTTTTACCTTGTTTAAACCTCCAAGGCCATGCATAGTACATGTTCACTGTGATTGGGCATTCTGACCGAGGTTAACTCGTGTAATGATTCATAGAAGTTTATGTTACTTGGTTAACTTTTTGATCATGTTCAGTGCATCAGGCCAACTTTGTCAAGGCATTGCGCACAATAGCTGCACTGAGCCACCGGTATTTTACCTTTCTCATACCTGCAAGGTCATGCATAGTACATGTGCACTGTAATTGGGCACTCTGACCGTGGCTGACTTGTGTTACAATGCGTCGAAGTTAAAGTCACTTGCTAACCTTTGTGGTCATGGTCAGTGGCACATGCCAACGTTTTCAAGGCATTGCGCACAATAGCCATGCCAATCCATCGGGTTTTAACCTAGCTCATACCAGCAAGGTCATGCATAGTACATTTGCACTGTAATTGGGCACTCTGACCGTGGCTGACGCGTGTTACGATTCATAGAAGTTAAAGTCACTTGGTTAACTCTGTGTTCATGGTCAGTTGCACATGCCAACTTTGTCAAGGTATTGCGCACAATAGCCATACCGAGCCACCAGTATTCTAACTTGTTTGCACCTACAAGATCATGCATAGTACATGTGCACTGTGATTGGACACTCTGACCGTGGCTGACTTGTGTTGCAATTCGTAGAAGTTAAAGTCACTTGGATGAATTTGTGGTCATGTTCGGTGGCACATGCCAAGGTTGTCAAGGCATTGTCCATAATAGCCACAACAAGCCACCTGTTTTTTACCTTTTTTATACGTGTAAATCCATACATACTAGATGTGCACTGTGATTGGGCACTCTGACCGTGGCTGACTCATGTGATGATTCATAGAAGTTAAAGTCACTTGGTTTACTTTGTGGTCATGGTCAGTTGCACAGGCCAACTTTGTCAAGGCATTGTGCACAATGGCCACATCGATCCATCAGTGATCTACCATGATTATACCTACAAGGTCATGCTTAGTACATGTGCACTGTGATTGGGGACTCTGATCGTGGCTGACCCTTGTTACGATTCCAAGAAGTGAAACTTGGTTACGTTTGTGGTCATTGTCAGTGGCACATGCCAACTTTGTCAAGGCATCGCGCACAATAGCGGCACTGAGCCACCAGTGCTTTACCTTTTTCATACCTGGAAGTTTATGCCTAGCTCACGTGCACTGTGATTGGGCACTCTGACCATGGCTGACTCATGTCATGATTCATAGAAGTTAATGTCACTTGGTTAACTTTGTGGTCATTGTCAGTTGCACATGCCAGCTTTGTCAAGGTATTGCGCACAATAGCCACACTAAGACACCGGGTTGTTACCTTGTTCATACCAGCAAGGTCATGCATAGTACATGTGCACTGTACTTGGGCACTCTGATCGTGGCTGACTTGTGTTACAATTCATAGAAGTTATAATCACTTGGTTAACTTTGTGGTCATGGTCAGTGGCACATGCCAACTTTGTCAAGGCATTGTGCACAATAGCCACACCGCGCCACCAGTATTCTACCTTGTTTGCACCTGCAAGATCATGCCTAGTACATCTGCACTGTGATTGGACACTCTGACCGTGGCTGACTTGTGTTATGATCAATAGAAGTAAAAGTTACTTGCATAAATTTGTGGTCATGGTCAGTTGCACACGCCAACTTTGTCAAGTCATTGCGCACAGTAGCCAAACCAAGCCACCGTTTTTCTACCTTTTTTATACCTGCAACGTCATGCATAGTACACATGCACTTTGATTTGGCAATCTGACCACGGCTGACTCGTGTTACGATTCATAGAAGTTAAAGTCACTTGGATACGTTTGTGGTCATGGTCAGTGGCACATGGCAACTTTCTGAAGGCATTGCGCACAATAGCCGCACTGAGCTGCCAGTGTTTTACGTTTTTTATACCTGCAAGTTTATGCCTACCACACATGCTCTGTGATTGGGCACTCTGACTGTGGCTGACTCATGTGATCATTCATATAAGATAAAGTCACTTGGTTCACTTTGTGGTCATGGTCAGTTGCACAGGCCAACTTTGTCAAGGCATTGCCCACATTAGCCACACCAAGCCACCGGTTTTTGCCTTGTTTATACCTGCAAGGCCATGCATGTTAGATGTGCACTGTGATTGGGCACTCTGACCGTGGCTGACATATGTGATTATTCATTGAAGTTAAAGTCATTTGGTAAACTTTGTGGTCATGGTTAGTGGCACATGCCAACTTTGTCAAGGCATTGCGCACAATAGCCACACCAAGCCACCATTATTCTACCTTGTTTGCACCTGCAAGATCATTCCTACTACATCTGTACTGTGATTGGACACTCTGACCGTGGCTGACTCGTGTTATGATCAATGGAAGCAAAAGTCCTTGGCCGACATACCTCTCCTCAACCTCCGCACGCAGCTGCTGGTTCTCTTGACGCAACTCGTCAAGAGCACGCGTCAAGAGTCATGCATGATCTCCTCCATTAGGTAGGCCTGGTTGTACGCCGCTGCCGCCATGGTTCCGGTTGTGACGAAATAATTCTGGCCAAACGCAGTTGTGGCATATCTGCTGTCTCCCTTGGGTCCGCGCAAAGATCAAGCGATGTACACGTGCTCTCATACCAAATGTGAACCGAGGGGCGCCAGGCGTGATGGTCACACTCCGAGTCCTTGGGATAAACCTCCCACTCTTGACCCCTTGGTGTGTGGGCCAACCCTTGAGATGTCGCACGACCCTCTCCTAGCAGCAAGACCGCTGCTTGTGACCGAGGTTCCTGCCGTGCGACTCTCCCAGCTGCATGTGCACCAAGGTGCGCCGCGAAAGACTTGTAGGATCGAATGGACGTGTGCGAGGCGACGCTTGGAACACAAGGAGATTTGGGCAAGGAATGAATCATTTACAATTGATAGATCAGTACAAGGTAATGTACAGAGTCTCTGGGTAAGATTGGCATGCCTAGAACAACCCTTAGGCTTCCTTATGTACCAGCTCCTATGAGCCAGCCGAAAGCTACTCAGCATCCCGAAGCCCTCTATTAAGGCTCACTCATGCAAATAACACATGCATCATGTATTACGCGCCACGAGCTTTCCAACGCACCAAAGAACGCCTCAATCCGTGAAGAAACGGCTAAGTTATGGCCGTTTGAGTGCTCCACATGTGACGACCGCTGGCAGCCCCGCCAGCGGGGGTCACGGCCGCACGAAGCGCCTTTGCTTGCGGATGCAGTTCCAGCCGCCATCCCAAAGCGCCCATGGATCCCAATGAACCTTGCCTCATTGGCTAAGCATCCATCCACGGGCGCTTCGGCTGCAGTGGGCGAGAAAGTCGCTCCGCCGTGCTCGGGGTCGAACCGGAACGTCTCCTGTTTTCTGGAGGTGCGCCTCCCACCTTTGCACGGCCGTATCTTTCTCGTCCCTGCACCGAATGACCCGGTTCTTGGGTCGCTTTTGCACGCTTTTTCATATAGAATACAATGGGAGCATTGAAACGTGAATCTGAGCTCATCATGATGACGTAATCACCGCCGCGACCGGCGGCTCCCATAACAGAGAAGCTGGCCCGAGCCTGTGCGCACAAAGCAAACAGACTGAACTAGTCCAAGGGACACAAAGGAGGAACGATAGGAGGTCATGTGATGCGTGGCCCCAGATTCAATAATCCAGAGGCCAAGAGAGGCACGAGTGGATGGTAGGACAAGGCAGAAAGTGACAGTGCCACGGGCAGCGAGGGAGGACGAGCAACCAAGACGAGTGGGGAACGTATGAGACTGCCAATCCTCAATCCAAGCACGATCATCAGGCAAGTCCCCCTGGACACGACCAGAGGATTCCCACGAAGAGTGACCTCAAACTCACGGATAGATACATGGGATTGGCCACTCACACTCTCACCTCCTTGAGAGCGAAGGTGCAGCAGCTCCACCAGCCGACGCTCAAGAGTACGTTCCTCGTCGCGGCGATCAAAGGAGCGTTCCGAGGAGCGGTCGGAGAAGTGCCCCTCGTCATGAGCCCAGTGGGGCACAGAGTAGTGAGAGGAGGAATCCAGCCGCATGGACTGGGAGCAGGAGGTGTCGGTTGTCGGTTGAAGGGGGGCAAGCGTGGTGGAGAGTACTGAGGAAGAGGAAGAGGATGAGGAGGGTGCGACCGTCACGGCAGCAGCGGCGGAGGAGGCGGTAACACCGGTGCGGGCCCAGTGGGCACACATGGAGGAGGCTAGGCGTGCATCGTCACGAGGAGCAGGACATTTTTACGTAGAGTGGCCAGAGGTGCCACAGTTGGAGCAGGTGGTCTCAGCAACAATGGGAACAGAGTTCTTGCCACCGCAACCACCCCCACGTCCTTTGCTCCCTCGGCCGCCACTACGGCTGGAACCACCACCTCCTCCCTGAGGGGCACCCTGAGTGGAGTGTGCTACAGCTTGCGAAGAGGACGAGGCAGAAGAGGCTGTGGCAGAGGAGGAAAAGGAGGAGGTGGTGACAGCAGCCAGCGCAACACGGTGCATGCACTTGTTTTGCAAGGCGTTCCACCAGTCGGTGAGACGTGAGGCAGTGAAATCAAAGAGGGGGCCGATCCCGGGTGGGGAAACAGTAGGAAGAGGTGCATAGGCAAGGTGCTCGAGTTCTGCGTGAGTGACATGGAGATACAAGTCAAACAGCTCAGGAATGAGGCCAACAACGATGGACAAGTAGGTTGAGAGAGGGATGGGAGCGACCCTCCCAAGATCTCGCAGCAAGCGCAGACTGCGCGCCCAGTACTCATCTGCTGTCTCATCCGCCTGCATCTGCAAGGTGTTGAACTAGGCAGTGAGAGCACTCTAGACAGCGTGCCCAGTCACTGTTTTGCGGCGACAGATGAGAGCATAGGCGCCGATGGGATCAGTAGGGGTGCCGCGGGAAGGGTCTGCGTTGTACGTACCGATATCATCAAGGAGATTCTCGGGTCTTGCATTAATGAGGGCTCTCACAGCGCGAGGAGACTCTGTTGGTTGTGGTACAAACATCGGCTTGGCAGGAGAATAGTATTCCCAAAGTAGCTCATCCTGGGCCCATGCGCTGAAGCGCGTCTCCCAGGATGTGAAAGTGAGCTTAGACGTAAACTGTGGTGGTGGCGTTTCGAAGTCTTTCTGCCGAGTTAGGAGTAGAGCACGGGCGAAGGCTGCTGCTGAGAGAGAGGGAGAAGAGGAGTTGGCAACAATACCACTAGGAGGAGCAGACGAGTCTGCCGAGCCAGACTCTGTAGTAGGGAGGACTGCAGCTAAGGGTGGAATAGCACGCGGCCACTCAATGACTAAAGTGGCCACTGTGGCCGCTAGTTCGTGTCGTGCTTCCCGTCCTTGATGAAGCTCATCCTTAGCTTTGCGGCACTCTGCTTGCGCCTCACTAAGAGCGGCTTGGAGGGCCTCTATAGTCTCCTTGGGCCCAGGCATGATGGGAGAATGGAACCTTGAATGCAGGTGGAGTGACAAGGGAATGCAGGAGATTGCAAGAGAGTGCAGGAGGGTGCAATGTGACACTGTACAATGCAGCGCTCACCAGGTTGGTGACGAGGAATAAGGGTGAAGAGCGACGGAACAACAGCTGCGGCCGAGGAGAAGAGGACCGCCACCTAACGTGCGACTGCCACGGTGAGACACAAGAGCCACATAGCAGCGGTTCCGGCAAATGCAGCTGAAGCTAATGCAACCAAAACGCCGGTGGTGATGGTTGGTGTGACGTCGCGAGGAGCACCAGTAGGCATCAGCACTGTTGCGGCGGTGGATGTCCAAATGGATCCAACAGCGCTGGAAGTGGCGTCTCCTGCAGTGGAGGCTGCCTTGGCAATAGATGTTGCTGCTGTTGTGATCTGGGGTGGCAACACATGCAGCAGCAGCTGCAAGCAGAGTGAGAGAGGCAGCAGTCTGTGCGTATGCCTCAGCTGCACGGCCAACTACCATCTGTGTAGGAGCACGGCAAGCCCTGGCCGTAACTGCAAAGGTAGCCACGGCACCAGCANGGCGGTGGATGTCCAAATGGATCCAACAGCGCTGGAAGTGGCGTCTCCTGCAGTGGAGGCTGCCTTGGCAATAGATGTTGCTGCTGTTGTGATCTGGGGTGGCAACACATGCAGCAGCAGCAGCTGCAAGCAGAGTGAGAGAGGCAGCAGTCTGTGCGTATGCCTCAGCTGCACGGCCAACTACCATCTGTGTAGGAGCACGGCAAGCCCTGGCCGTAACTGCAAAGGTAGCCACGGCACCAGCAGCTGCGTCAAGGACAGCGCCAGCCAACCCAATGGAGTCGGTGTGGACGGGGAGAACGGGGATGACACCGGGCACCTCGGGTACCGTAGATGTCTTGTTAGTTCCTGCTACGGTAGAAGGAGAAGTTGGAGTAGGAGCAGCTGCAGGTTCGGTCAGCTGAGAGTTGCGAGGTAGTTGCATCCTTGGTGACCGTGGTGGTGATGGTGGAGGGTCATCTGGGGTGTAGAACTGACGATCTATCTCCTCCTGTTCGCGCTAGGCTACAGCGTCAACGTCCTCTTGCCAGTACGAGTGATCCAGCATACCCACCCACAGAGGGGTGTCGTCGTCGTCAGCCTGCGTGAAAGATGAGTGGGGCTAGTGGTGCAGCCAAGAGTGGCGCTCCAAGCACACCACACTTCAACTCGGGACTTGGCTGCGTGAGCGTAGTGTGATGTAGGGAACAGAACCTAGGGAGATGCAAGGACAAGACGCCGCTGCGAGAAGGAGATAGGGTTGCACACGGTGAAACGTGGAAAGGTCGCAATGCACGACGAGGTCGGAAGAACGACCGCGTTGTGCCTCTGCCCTGTAAGAGGGGTAGTGCCTAGAAGGCTGCCGGACAAATGACGCCAGTCGCTGCTGTGGTTGACGACTGGGGCACCACTGCTGCAGATTAGGGGTGCGGCAATCGCACCGACCTTGAAGTCATGCCACAAGAGGAGTGTACGTCACTCGGCGTGTGCCGGTGGGCCGAGAGTAGAGCATGCGAGGTGGAGGTGAGAGAACCTAGCCTCCAAGTCCCGACAGAACCGGGAGTCCAAGGTGGTGTTGTGGGCACAATGGTAACGTGAGTGGGGCGAGAACAGGATTGTGCACGATGGGAAGGGGTGGTGAGACGGCCATGCGGAGATGAAGGGACGGGCTAGCCGAAGAGACGGCGAGCCCGAAGAGATGGTGCGGCACTTGAAGCACCGCAACGGTTGCCGAAAGACTCTCGGCGCCTCACACACAGGTCCAGGCTGCATGCATCGCAGGGGGCTACCCCTGCTGGCTCTGATACCACTAGTTGCTAGGAAGCTTCATATGTATGTTAGATGAAGCAGAGTGTAAAGAGACATGAAGCACGAGACACGCCATGGATGCGGTTGAAACTTTCTTAGAACCACTTGCAGCTTACACCAAGACAAGAATGAGTGAGGGGGAGCGAGCGAGGTAAGAACACACCAGTGAGCACGGACCCACACCAAGCGTCACGCTCGGTTGGGCTAGTGCCGCCACCCGGGGGTCGAGCTCGACCACTCAGAATATTCCGAGGGCGGCTACTCACCAGTGCTCGGTCAAGACCGGCACGGTGGACCCTAAGGATCAGCACCCGGGAAATAGAGAGCTCCCCCAAAGCAATCACGGCAAGAGGGAAAAGAGGAAGGGCACGGCAGTGAGAATGTACAAGCCCTACCAACGACCGCATCACAGAGTCATAGAGAAAACATGCAACGGTCACATATGTGCCACAGGGCACTCCTAGGCCCAGCAGTAGTGTGAAGGCATCAGAGGCTCCAGCCAGAACGAGCTCGCCTGAAGCTTCCCAGATAGGACCATTGTTACTTAATCTGTACATGTGTGTGCACAGTGTGGGAGGCAAAAGGGCATAGAGTTGTGAGTGGCCAACGAACTTCAACA
>SZWC01007423.1:67344-79055 GCA_023375785.1 Penium margaritaceum
GTCCGTGTAGAAGGGGTGAATGAGGTCTATTGTTGAGAGGCCCGGGCCGAATCATGCTTATTGTTCCATGGTCGGGGCGACTGGGCCTTATTGTTCTGAAGTGAGGGGAATCGGGTTCAGTTTTTGTGGGATAAACTTGGGAGAGGTTCCTTGTTGGACCCTTGTCTTGACTTGCACTACCTCTTGTTGAAAGTCATATGTGGATGATGGCGTATTGCTTCCAAGTTCTTCGGAGAGGCCTGTCTTGGGAGCGCCCTCCCATCGGATGTCCTTGTGAGGACAGGAAACAATCTTACTGATGGCCGTCAAAATCAAGCATGGAGACTCATTGAGCAAAACCGTGGGATGGAGGAATACATTCCTACACATGTCACCAACACACGAAAAAAAATCAAGCTCCATCACAAAGGGGATGACGAATCAGAAAGGCAGTACAACGGTCGCAGGCCAATGAGAGTTGACGTTTGGTGTTGGCCACCCTTTTTTTTTGCTAGTGGATTCCTAGCGCAAGGACTAGCGTAAACTGATATGGGTTTCTGGTGGTTGCAAATGTGGCACGATCTTTACTTTGATGTTTCTTGCGGTCGTGATAGTTCTGGGCACTGTTTGTTTTAGCGCGAGAGTTAAGGCTTGGTCAATTGAAAGTATCGTCAAGAATGCAAAAAAAAACACAATGGTCGCAATCAAATACTGTTGCTGCTCACTCGGTCATCAAATCTGTGAATGCAATAGTGGATTGCAATGATAGTGGGTCGTCATATGCCTGCATCTTGGCCCTAGGCATGAAGGAGATACAATAATCCAAAGGAAACATTTTCTCTACACCAGCATCTGAAACAAACACCAACCATAGTTGTGATTTGAACCCGCCACTTCGCGTCTAGGCGAATCGGAAGCCAAGCAGTTTGAATGTATTCACACTTCTTCGTGGCTAGGGGTATATGGTGGTTCCACCCTTTTATCATGGACAAATTTGCCACATAATCATGTTTAGAGTTCTGTCCTCATGCGAGGTGATGGTCCCAAACTTTTTAGCCTAGCTGCTTCCTAACCCATCGGAAGCTCAAACCTAATTGCGATGTTCAAAGTTATAAGCCAAACTGAACGGTTGGATGGTCCTTGTGATGCCCGGGCGGTTTTGGCCGTCCACTTGTTTTTGATTTCCCTAGTACTTGTTTCCAGTTTATTGGCGGAGCTCAAACGTAGAGTTTGAGAGTGAAGGTTCTGTTTGATTCCACAATTCCGATGGACATATGCTGGATATCACATGCTTTGAACATAATGCATAATGTTTGGATTGCAGGAAAACATCTTCCCTCAAAATCTTGCCGCTCAGAAGGCCTACAAGGTGAGACTTTTATGTCAGGTCGGAGCTTGTTGCTGACGCGATTGACCAGCGGATCAATCACTTTGTAATTGCAGACTGTCAGATTTCTGAGATGTAGCTCTGAAAAATGGCAACGTTATGAGGTACCCTATTCTGGATGTTTGAAAACGCTATCCACCCCGTTTGAAGGATTTTGATCTCCATTCGCCCCGTGTCTCGTCCTTCATCTCCATAAGCCTCGACTTCAACACTTTGAACCTAGGACGCCTCGCAGCCGGGGTGTCGGTGACGAGGTACCCCGTCGGGTAAATGGTCATTGTCCAAACGGTTCCATTTTGCGGCTTCAGTGGAATCTCTCAATGTAAAATTTTCATTGTTATCAAACATGTTTATGACGTACACGAGATTTAAAAAAAAGGCTGGGGGGGTGGGTAAATTCATTGCACAAAGTTATTGGGGGAGGGGAGGTTCAAAAAGAACACACAAGCAATTCAAAAACGACACATGAGGATAGGAGTCTCTTCCACTTGTTTCGTAGGACTTGTTCCGAGAAAGCGAAAGAATGTTCAAAATACCATAAACAACTCAATACAAAAACTCGGTACATTGTGATGTTACAATGTACCCCTCATGTCTGTTATGTACCAAACATACACGAGTCCCTAATCTCGCATTTCTGTTACTACACAAACAGCCCATCACGTCCCTAGACCGCGACATTCACTCCGACTGTCAAGGGCAAACCAGCCAACTGCCCCAACCTCCAGTGAATCTTCTCGGACCTTATGACAAATTTGACCACTCTCTCGAATCTACGACAGAAGCATCACGATCTTTCGGTTGACTTCTCGACACACCGAGAAGAATCTGGATTTCTAAAGATGCATTTTGCATCTTCACCGTCCATTCTCGAAGCTCCCCAATTTCTTGGCAGACCCTCTTGAATCCGACCACTCACGACATAGCTCCACGTGCGTCGCTCGACAATCAACCCAATGACCCCGACCATGTCTCATTTGTTACTCGATACTTGTATATACACATATGTATGTATTATATATGTTTGATCATTTCATCACTTGTCATCGAAGTAAACTTACAACTAATTACAAATTGTTCAAGCATCATAAATCCTAAATCGAGTTCTGCCTCGCAACTTCCACCTGTTCACCATTTACGCTCCGTTTGACACAACACGGTATCACAGCGCAGCGGTGCTGGAGAGGCATCCGACTACTATACCCATCCGGAGGAATACCTTGCACAAGCCATCAGGGCATCTCGCATGTCAAAAATTTGCAGACATCGCGACTATGACGTGAGGTGAGCGAGCGCAGCGGATGACCAACAGTGGGTCTTTGGCAACAGCTTCAACGATGGAGGAGCAAAACATGCCTATACACGCAAACCCAAAAGCTGCAGCAAATGCTCGCGTAGCAGGCTATGCGGTAGCTAGATCCACCCCCATGGCTTTGACAACCAATCTGGTCGCGGAACCAACGGTGGTAAACCAGCCACCCCTACCAACGGCCTCAACGGCAATAGCAGGGACAACATGTAGCACTAGACAATAGGCGCGGATCAACGAGGAATTGGCAAGCCGAATCTCCGTGCTCGAGAGGATCAACAGCCATCTTCTCTAATAGCTTAATGTCATTATGGAGGCTCTTCGCAATGCAAGCGCACGAGAGGCGATGCTCGTCGAGAGAAATTCCTAACTCTCGAGCAAACACAAAATTTGTCCTACTCTACCAGAACCGTTCGATCCTGCAAATTCAAAAGGCCTCACGGTTTGGATGTGGCTGACGAGTTTGGAGGTGTACTTCACCACTGCTCGGATCAGCGACGATCAAGAGAAAATTGACCTCGCGGCCGCGCTTCTGCATAGCACAATGCTAGGTTGGTGGTCTGACCTAAAGACCATCCAACGGCAGCAAGAGACTGTCGTGGTATCGTCAACGGCCAATGGCGCCCGTCTCTTGTCGCCGGCCGCATGCGTTCTACCCTAGGAGCTAATCAACCCACAATGGGAAGATGCGCTAACACCACCAACCGACTGGAGCAAATTCTTGCGCACGATGCTGGCTTGTTTTGGACGACTGAACAAAAATTCTTACGCATGGTACAAGCTCCACTGTCTCCGTTAGCAGTTCAGTGTGGCAGAGTATACAAGGAGATCCCATGAGATCATCACTGGAGTAAACATCGTCCCCGACCAGCTCTGATATCACTACAACAATAGCCTCAAGCGATACATCCGGGGAGTGACTGCGGTTTTTGGTATCCAAAATGACATTCCGCGGATGATCGCAGCAGTAGATTGGATCAACAGCGCTGAGTACAACGCTCCGATCTGAGAATCCTCCTGTTGGAGCCCTTCCAACCACAATCATCATGGAAACAGAAATAACCAGCCGACGGACTCCTCCACTCCAATGGAAGTCGACGCCATCAACCAGCAAGATACGTGTACCTGCAACAACTACCGAAAAGCTGGGCACATCGCTCACAACTTTCGAAGCAAGCACCAGACCAAAAAAGGGGGGAAGTTGCAAAAGAATGAGTCGGGAAACGGAAAAGGGCAAGATTGAAAGGCAAAACTCTTCTCCACGCAAAGAGATTTGCTCTGCACAATCGCCCATCTGAATGGCCTACATCACCGCAGAGGGTTTTCTAGATCACAAAATTTGACGAGGTGTAGAAGGATGTCCAACTGGCGATACAAAAAAATTCAGCCTCGAGGATGTAAGAGTCGTAGAACGGTACTGGAACTGTTGGATGGAGGAGCTTGATAAGTAACAATATGGTTTTAAAACTGGGTTTGCACACCAAAGCAGGGGTGTTTCAAGGGAAAACCATTGACAAAATATTGCAAGTGGGAGATCCAGAGGTGGGAGATCTACGAGATGTAATGGTCTGGAGGTCCTGTCCAATGAGTACTAGCGAAATCATCCATGATTTCGCTAGTACCTAATCCTTAGATGAGATTCCCTGTACCAGCAGAATCCGCAGGTCGACTAGGACAACGGCAGCATCTACATGGAAATCGATGGCACCAAACAACAACTTTTGCGCATGGGACGGAAGCTGACAGCAAAAGCTACAGAGGTGGAAGAAGCACACGAGGCCACGGTAGTCAAGAAGCGACAACCTTTGCAGCCTATACCGCTCAACGTGACCAAGTACTTTATACGACAAGGAGCTCGTGCGTGGCTCATATATCCCAAGACAATGCAAGCAGCAGAAGTGGCACCAGCTGACTGATCATAGACCTCATCAGCCTCATCGGCATCAGCAAAGTTTGCGATGGTACCTAAAGAGTTTGCAACACTCATTCAAGAGTTAACGGACATCTTCCACAACGACCTCACAAAAAATCTACCTCCTCAACGAGACATTTACCATCGCATCGAACTGAAGCCGGAAAGCAGACCTAAAGTTTGAGGGGCATATCAGATGAGCAATCACAAGCTGACTGAACTGAAAAAGCAACTCGACGAGATGCTCGGTCAGGGGTTCATCCTTCCATCCACATCAAAATATGTTGCACCACTATTGTTCATAAAAAATAAAAGTGGTGAGATGTGGATCTGCGTGGACAATTGGGCATTGAACGATGCTACCATCAAGAACCGCTACCCTCTTCTCCAAGTTGAGGAGCTTTTCCACCAACTCTGAGGTGCTCAAATTTTGAGCAAAATCAATTTACGCGGCATTTATCACCAGATACACGTGGCAAACGCTGAAATCAAGAAGATGGTGTTCCGAACCTGCTACAGGCACTTCGAGTTCACGGCAATGCCATTTGGACTTTCGAATGCACACAATGTGTATGATGGCAATAAGCGACATTTTTCACCCATACCTCAACAATTCTGTTGTAGTGTACCTCGACGACACTCTGGTGTACAGCCACACCCCGGACGAGCACAATTGACATCTTTCAAAAGTTCTCAAAGTATTACAAAGAGAGAAATGTTTTGGAAAACTCTCGAAGTGCGACTTTGGTCGACATTCCATTGAGCACTCTTGTCACGTCATCAACGGTGGATAGATCACCATGGATCCGAAAAAAGTGGCAACATTTGCTCTTCGCCAACACTGACCAACGTTCAAGACATTCAAGTTTTCCTCGGCTTATGTAGTTACTTCAGGAATTTTGCACGGCATCATGCCTTGGTGTCAGCGCCTCTCTCTAACGTCACTCAAGAATAAAAGGAGTGGTGGTGGAAAGAGAGCGAACAAGAAGTGTTCACCGCTTTGCGGGACGCTCTAACCTCGGTGCCTGCCCTACAATTTGTCGATCCAACGGGCGACTACATCATGACTACAGTTGCGTCAGACCTAGCCATTGGTACAGTCCTCCTGCAAGACCATGGTAACGGCATGCAACCAGTCGCATAAATTTCTCGGATTCTGTTAGGAGTGGAACTCAACTACGTCGTACACAAGGAAGAAATTTCCGCAGTCGTACATGCATTCAAGACATGGCGGTGTTATCTGGAGTGCCGCCGATACATCGTGCACACCGACCACCATGCGTTGAAACATCTAAAGACGCAGCCAAACCTCAGCTGACGTCAAACCCCATGGATGGAGCTCCTTGAATCCGGGTCCGACTACGATATCGAGTACCGGCCAGATAAAATCAACCCGGCGGACGGACTCAATCCCTGACCAGATTTAATGACTGAGGTGGCAATGCTAGAGCTGCATCGAGACCCATATCTTGAACGGGTGTTTGCACAAGGCTACGACCTACACGGCGGATACCACAAAGTGAAATTCTGGTACGACGCACCCTACTAGCGAAGGCAATTCACTCGCCAGGTGGTCATTCTCCCAAATAACGAAATTCAACGTATGTTGCTCGAAGAGTGCCATGACACAGGAACAGGTGGACACTTTGGAGAGGACAAGACGCTGGAGAAGCTGGCAAACTTTCGTTGGTGGGAGAAGATGCTATCCGACATGGCCAATTTGTGCAAGTCCTACGACACATGTAATCGACGCAAAATCCGTCGCACACGGCCGCTTGGACTTCTGCAACCACTCCCTATTCCAACAGAACCATGGGCTGACATCTCCATGGACTTCGTCACAGGAGTACTGGTTACACCTGAGTGATATGACACGGTCCTTGTGGTCGTTGACAGGTTTTAAAAAAGTCCCATTTCATCCTGACAACAACCATCGTCACCGCCGAGTGAGAAGCACTCTTGTTACAAAAAATATCCTGCGGCTACACGGCCTCCCAAGAACAATCACAAGAGACAAAGATGGTTGATTCACCAGCCATTTTTGGCGTAAAGTGATGACTCGCTGCAACAACAGAATTCAACTTTCAACAGCGTTTCATCCTGAAACCGACGGTCAAACCGTCCGGACCAATCAGACGCTCGCTCAGCTTCTCCGAACACTATGCGAACCTCACGGGACAGATTGGGCACAAAAACTCTTGACCACCAAATTTGCGTATAATTTGGCAGTATCCATCGCAACGAGTAAAACTCCATTTGAAATGGTTTATGTGAGACTTCCCTCCACACCAGCCGGACTACAAAGTCGCAGCAACATTCCTGTAATCGACGTTCAACGCCGAGGCTTCTCCCCCATATAGGAGGAAACACGGCAAATCCTCGCGAAGACACATGCAGTGATGAAACGAGTACTCGATTGACATCACAGCAAAGACATGTTTGTCGCTGGAGACATAGTCCTTCTCAGCTCAGCCAACATCAAACTCCGCGGAGCCGACTCTTCAAAGCTCAAACCCCGATGGTTGGGACCGTTTGAGATCAAGCACATGCAAAACCTTGTGATTGCGCGCCTCAAAGTCCTTGACACTATGCAAGTTCACCAGGTGTTCAATGTCAGTAGACTCAAGCACTACCGAGACCCAGTACAGAACTTCCCCGGCAACAATGCCCCCCTCTCCTCCCATTCAAGTAGACGAGGACACTGAGTACACTACCGAGGACATCCTCGGCCATCGATGATGAGGCAAAACGAGCAAATGTTTTGTCAAGTGGCAGGGCTATGACGCTGCACACTATAGCTCGGAACCATACGACAACCTCTGAGATGTCGATCATCTATTCGTTGGCTAGTACCGCCATCACCGGGCCACATCTGTACGCGGGCCAGGACATTGCGACGAAAAGGGGAGGAAGTGTTACGTACCAAACATACACGAGTCCCTATTCTTTCTGAGTGGGCATTTTTGTTACTATACAAACAGCCCATCGTGCTGTGAGACCACGATATTCACTTTGATGGTCGAGGGCAAACTGACCGATTGCTCCCACCTCTGGCGAATCTTTCCAAACCTTTTGACAGCTTTGACCACTCTCGTGAATCTACAACAAAGGTATCAGGACCTTTTGGTCAGCTCCTCGATGCACCAAGACAATAATGGATTTGTTTAGATGTATTTTGCATCTTCATCGTCGATTCTTGAAGCCCCCCGAATTCTCGGCGGACCTTCTTGAATCCAACCACTCACAACGCGACTCCGCACGCATCGCTCGACAATCGATCCAACAACCCCGATTATGTCTCATTCATAGCTTGACGCTTGAATATGTGTATTTGGTGATTTCAACACTTGTCAACGAAGTACACTGACCGCTTATTACAAACAGAATGATTCCCCTTTACCCACCATTTGAGCATTGGCCTGCCCAAACACCCACTTTTCTAACCATTGACCACTATACCTAAAAGGTGTGAATAGTGACTAAGCATGAACGTCGTGCCCACTTTTGGGAAAAGATGCACAGAATCCTGGTACTTTAGTCGAATTTCTCACCGAGTAGGAACAACATACACGTTTTCTACAATTTAAGAAATTCGCTTTTGCTCTTATTTCTTTACGCTTTGAGGCGTCATTGTGTGTGCATTAACGGGAACCTCGTTCACTTTATTCTGAGATGGTCAACTTTTGCTGATGATTGTGGTAGGGGGCTTTTTCTGAAAGTTTGTCTGATGTCATGTTTATAAAATGAAGACTTTGTGTCGTTGCATCTTTCCACAAACAAACGTGCTTGAACATGGTTGCGCAACCGATATTTCTGCCACCGAATGGACGTTGGCGGAATCGGTTGTGCGACCAATACAGAACACAAGTGGGAGGGGGATGGGGGGGGAAGGGGTGNTTTGTCTGATGTCATGTTTATAAAATGAAGACTTTGTGTCGTTGCATCTTTCCACAAACAAACGTGCTTGAACATGGTTGCGCAACCAATATTTCTGCCACCGAATGGACGTTGGCAAAATCGGTTGTGCGACCAATACAGAACACAAGTGGGAGGGGGATGGGGGGGGAAGGGGTGGGTGGGCCCTCTCCCCTGCGAATGCAGAGGACAGGCCGGAGGCCACCCCTCGCCACGGCGAGGTCTTGCCGATGTCCAGCAGCTTGCCGACGGCCAGCAACTCGCCGAAGGCCAGCAGCTACCCATCGAGCAGCTCGCTGGCCGTCGGAAAGCCAGCTGTTCGCCGACGGCCAGCAACTCGCTGGCTAACGGCATGCAGCTCGCTGGCCGACGGCTAGCATTTACGAAGCCAGGAATCCGCTGTGTCGCAAGGGCGAGGCCGATGGCATCGAGCCCTCACCCACGCATCCCCCCCTCATCATCGATTGTGAGCAGGGATAAGGGGAGAAAGCAAGATGAAAAGTGCAGGAGAGATGCGGGTGGGAGAGAGAAAGGAGAGAGGAGTGGGTGGCAACGACCAGGGGTCTATTTCAAAGTATTTGCGATGTGTACAAGATGGATCTGCCACACACAAAAGTGGCTATCGGAGTCAAACGGTTTAACGTGGGTAACGGGCGCAAGTTTTTTCAGTTTTTCTGAAAAGAGCAAAAAGTGGAGACACCGTAAGCACGCGGAAAAAAAGTGGGGAATCTGGTCTGCAATCCCCAAAAGGTGGATAACCTGCAGAGAACGTTTTCAAAAGGTGGGTAGAAGGTAATCCCCCCCCATTATGAATTGCTCAAGTGTCCTCAATTCTAAATCGTGTTCTGCATCGCAACTTCTACCTGTTTACCATCTACGCTCGGTTTGACATAACTGGTTTTTGTGATCGATATTGTTTAGACTGGGCCTTTTGTTGTAAAAAAAAGAAAGGCAGGGTGACCTCTGCTCAAATTTCCAGCGACCAGGGGTTTGGGGAGTTTGGTTCATGAATCCAAGGTATATGGATATTTTCTTCTTTGAATAAGAGAAGGTTGCCATACCCCAATGTCTACATCGTAGCCGTATGTGTTGGCGATTGGTCAAGTAACGGGAAGTTTCCCATATACCACGCGTTCGGAGAGTGGTAATCTCTCGCGCCACTAGGTTGAAAACTAGATCAGTACATGCCACACATTACGATTTTGCAACAAAGATTGCCATGCTTTCCGGTTTTTTATCACGATGAACCACGGACCTTTCTTTGTGATCACAAAATGCCACGAGGGGCATATAAGACGTCACTATATACCTTGCGAACAGAGGGCTTTTCATGACATCTTATTTGTTGCGTACCATATGTACACGAGTCCCTAATCTTCTCGAGTATGCATTTCTGTTACTACACAAATAGCCCATCGCATCGCAAGAACCGCGATATTCACTCTGACGGCCGAGGGAAAACTGGCCAACTGCCCCTCCCCTTGAGGATATTCCCGAACAACTCAGAACAGAAGTGTCACGACCTTTCCATCGACTTCTCGATGACTCTCAACAAATCCAGGTTTATAAAGATGCATCACGTATCTCCACCGTCGATTCTTGAAGACCCCCGACTTCTTGGCGGACCTTCTCGAATCCAACCACTCACTATGCGACCCCGCACGCGTCGCTTGCCATCCAACCCAACGACCCGGACTATGCTTCATTCGTAACTCGTCACTTGTATATACATGTTTGACCATTTCGACACTTGTCATCAAAGTACACTTACCGCTAATGACAAATTGCTCAAGTGTCCCAAATTCTAAATCGTGTTTTGCCTCGCAACTTCTACCTGTTCACCATCTACGCTCCATTCGGCGAAACACTTGGTATCAAGACACGGTGACTTGGAGAGCCATATGACTGATTCACCCATCCGGAGGACTACCCCGCACAAGTCTTCAACGCATCTTGCACGTCAAGACTTCACAGACTTCGAGACTACAACGTGAGGCAAGAAAGCGTAGCCGACGACCAGCAACGGGTCTTCGGCGGCGACTTTGGCGATGGAGGAGTAGATTGTGTCAATGCACGCGAACTCCGATGCAAAAACAAACGCTGGCGTGTCAGGCTTCGTGGCAGCTAGAACTACCCCTATGGCCTCGACGACCAATCCGGTTGCGGAATACACAACGATGAACCAGCCGCCCCTACCGACAACCTTGACAACGACAGTAGGGACAACAGGTGGCACAGGACGAAAGGAGCAGATCAATGAGGAACTGGCAAACAGGATCTCCTCCCTTGAGGGCATCATTAGCCACCTGCTCCAACAACTCAACATCGTGATGGAAACACTTCACAACGCAAGCGTGCATGCAGCGGTGCTCGTCAAGAGAAATTCCCAACTCTTGAGCAAACCCAAAAAAAATCCGGTAGTACCAGAACCTTTCAATCTTGCAAATTGAAACGGCCTGAAGATTTGGATGTGGCTGACAAGTTTGGAGGTGTACTTCACCGCTGATGGGGTCGACAAAGATCAAGAGAAAACTGACCTCGCGTCTGCGCTTTTGCGTGGCACAATGCTAAGTTGGTGGTGTGACCTAAAGACCATCCAACAGCAGTAGGAGACCGGCGGGGCATCATCAACGGCCAATGGCACCCGTCTCATATCGCCGACAGTAGGCATTCTACCTTAGGAGCAGATCAATCCACAGTGGGAAGACGCACTAACACCACCAACCGACTGGAGAAAATTCTTGCAAGCGATGCTCGCACGCTTTGGAAAACTGAGCAAAAAGTCTGACGCATGGTACAAACTACAGCGTCTACGTGAGCAGTCTAGCGTGGCAGAGTATACGCGAAGATTCCACAAGATCATGACTGAAGCAGAAATTGCCCCCAATGAACTCTTTTTTCAGTACAACGACCTCAAGCGAGATATCCGGCAAGCAATTGTGATTTTTGGCATCCAAAACGACTTTCCACAAATGATCGTAGCAGAAGAAAGGACCAATAGCGCTGACTACAAAGCTGGGATCCAGAAAACCCTACGGGTGGCGACCTCCTAGCCACAATCATCGTGGAAATAGAAAAACCCAATTGAAGGAGTCCTCGACTCCGATGGAAGTAGACGCTGACGTCTAGAGAGAGACACAAACTAGCTACAAATGTGGAAATTTTGGCACTTTGCTCAAAACTGTTAGAGAAAGCAACGGGCCCAAAAG